>JARKHS020008993.1:0-44476 GCA_030143305.2 Amblyomma americanum | reverse complement strand
TTCGCATTTCGTTTGGCGCCGAGAGTGCGTATTTGACCAAGGTAATATAACAGCGCACTATGCTTTCCATGAAATACGAAGCTCATGAGAATTCAGAAAGAAGTTTTCTTTAAACTAAAAACGTTCGTTTTCTCGCTTTGCCTCTGGAGCGTCAAAGAAAACAGAAGCAAAACTATCGCAAACCGGATGAGCCTGCTTATCTCTGATGAGGACAGACAGGTGGCGTAAAATGGACCTTTGGTCACGCGCTCCGCTGTTCGCATTTCGTTTGGCGCCGAGAGTGCGTATTTGACCAATGAAATATAATAGCGCACTATGCTTTCCATAAAATACGAAGCTCATGAGCATTCAGAAAGAAGTTTTCTTTAAACTAAAAACGTTCGTTTTCTCGCTTTGCCTCTGGAGCGTCAAAGAAAACAGAAGCAAAACTATCGCAAACCGGATGAGCCTGCTTATCTCTGATGAGGACAGACAGGTGGCGTAAAATGGACCTTTGGTCACGCGCTCCGCTGTTCGCATTTCGTTTGGCGCCGAGAGTGCGTATTTGACCAATGAAATATAATAGCGCACTATGCTTTCCATAAAATACGAAGCTCATGAGCATTCAGAAAGAAGTTTTCTTTAAACTAAAAACGTTCGTTTTCTCGCTTTGCCTCTGGAGCGTCAAAGAAAACAGAAGCAAAACTATCGCAAACCGGATGAGCCTGCTTATCTCTGATGAGGACAGACAGGTGGCGTAAAATGGACCTTTGGTCACGCGCTCCGCTGTTCGCATTTCGTTTGGCGCCGAGAGTGCGTATTTGACCAATGAAATATAATAGCGCACTATGCTTTCCATAAAATACGAAGCTCATGAGCATTCAGAAAGAAGTTTTCTTTAAACTAAAAACGTTCGTTTTCTCGCTTTGCCTCTGGAGCGTCAAAGAAAACAGAAGCAAAACTATCGCAAACCGGATGAGCCTGCTTATCTCTGATGAGGACAGACAGGTGGCGTAAAATGGACCTTTGGTCACGCGCTCCGCTGTTCGCATTTCGTTTGGCGCCGAGAGTGCGTATTTGACCAATGAAATATAATAGCGCACTATGCTTTCCATAAAATACGAAGCTCATGAGCATTCAGAAAGAAGTTTTCTTTAAACTAAAAACGTTCGTTTTCTCGCTTTGCCTCTGGAGCGTCAAAGAAAACAGAAGCAAAACTATCGCAAACCGGATGAGCCTGCTTATCTCTGATGAGGACAGACAGGTGGCGTAAAATGGACCTTTGGTCACGCGCTCCGCTGTTCGCATTTCGTTTGGCGCCGAGAGTGCGTATTTGACCAATGAAATATAATAGCGCACTATGCTTTCCATAAAATACGAAGCTCATGAGAATTCAGAAAGAAGTTTTCTTTAAACTAAAAACGTTCGTTTTCTCGCTTTGCCTCTGGAGCGTCAAAGAAAACAGAAGCAAAACTATCGCAAACCGGATGAGCCTTCTTATCTCTGATGAGGACAGACAGGTGGCGTAAAATGGACCTTTGGTCACGCGCTCCGCTGTTCGCATTTCGTTTGGCGCCGAGAGTGCGTATTTGACCAATGAAATATAATAGCGCACTATGCTTTCCATAAAATACGAAGCTCATGAGCATTCAGAAAGAAGTTTTCTTTAAACTAAAAACGTTCGTTTTCTCGCTTTGCCTCTGGAGCGTCAAAGAAAACAGAAGCAAAACTATCGCAAACCGGATGAGCCTTCTTATCTCTGATGAGGACAGACAGGTGGCGTAAAATGGACCTTTGGTCACGCGCTCCGCTGTTCGCATTTCGTTTGGCGCCGAGAGTGCGTATTTGACCAATGAAATATAATAGCGCACTATGCTTTCCATAAAATACGAAGCTCATGAGCATTCAGAAAGAAGTTTTCTTTAAACTAAAAACGTTCGTTTTCTCGCTTTGCCTCTGGAGCGTCAAAGAAAACAGAAGCAAAACTATCGCAAACCGGATGAGCCTTCTTATCTCTGATGAGGACAGACAGGTGGCGTAAAATGGACCTTTGGTCACGCGCTCCGCTGTTCGCATTTCGTTTGGCGCCGAGAGTGCGTATTTGACCAATGAAATATAATAGCGCACTATGCTTTCCATAAAATACGAAGCTCATGAGCATTCAGAAAGAAGTTTTCTTTAAACTAAAAACGTTCGTTTTCTCGCTTTGCCTCTGGAGCGTCAAAGAAAACAGAAGCAAAACTATCGCAAACCGGATGAGCCTGCTTATCTCTGATGAGGACAGACAGGTGGCGTAAAATGGACCTTTGGTCACGCGCTCCGCTGTTCGCATTTCGTTTGGCGCCGAGAGTGCGTATTTGACCAATGAAATATAATAGCGCACTATGCTTTCCATAAAATACGAAGCTCATGAGCATTCAGAAAGAAGTTTTCTTTAAACTAAAAACGTTCGTTTTCTCGCTTTGCCTCTGGAGCGTCAAAGAAAACAGAAGCAAAACTATCGCAAACCGGATGAGCCTGCTTATCTCTGATGAGGACAGACAGGTGGCGTAAAATGGACCTTTGGTCACGCGCTCCGCTGTTCGCATTTCGTTTGGCGCCGAGAGTGCGTATTTGACCAATGAAATATAATAGCGCACTATGCTTTCCATAAAATACGAAGCTCATGAGCATTCAGAAAGAAGTTTTCTTTAAACTAAAAACGTTCGTTTTCTCGCTTTGCCTCTGGAGCGTCAAAGAAAACAGAAGCAAAACTATCGCAAACCGGATGAGCCTTCTTATCTCTGATGAGGACAGACAGGTGGCGTAAAATGGACCTTTGGTCACGCGCTCCGCTGTTCGCATTTCGTTTGGCGCCGAGAGTGCGTATTTGACCAATGAAATATAATAGCGCACTATGCTTTCCATAAAATACGAAGCTCATGAGCATTCAGAAAGAAGTTTTCTTTAAACTAAAAACGTTCGTTTTCTCGCTTTGCCTCTGGAGCGTCAAAGAAAACAGAAGCAAAACTATCGCAAACCGGATGAGCCTTCTTATCTCTGATGAGGACAGACAGGTGGCGTAAAATGGACCTTTGGTCACGCGCTCCGCTGTTCGCATTTCGTTTGGCGCCGAGAGTGCGTATTTGACCAATGAAATATAATAGCGCACTATGCTTTCCATAAAATACGAAGCTCATGAGCATTCAGAAAGAAGTTTTCTTTAAACTAAAAACGTTCGTTTTCTCGCTTTGCCTCTGGAGCGTCAAAGAAAACAGAAGCAAAACTATCGCAAACCGGATGAGCCTTCTTATCTCTGATGAGGACAGACAGGTGGCGTAAAATGGACCTTTGGTCACGCGCTCCGCTGTTCGCATTTCGTTTGGCGCCGAGAGTGCGTATTTGACCAATGAAATATAATAGCGCACTATGCTTTCCATAAAATACGAAGCTCATGAGCATTCAGAAAGAAGTTTTCTTTAAACTAAAAACGTTCGTTTTCTCGCTTTGCCTCTGGAGCGTCAAAGAAAACAGAAGCAAAACTATCGCAAACCGGATGAGCCTTCTTATCTCTGATGAGGACAGACAGGTGGCGTAAAATGGACCTTTGGTCACGCGCTCCGCTGTTCGCATTTCGTTTGGCGCCGAGAGTGCGTATTTGACCAATGAAATATAATAGCGCACTATGCTTTCCATAAAATACGAAGCTCATGAGCATTCAGAAAGAAGTTTTCTTTAAACTAAAAACGTTCGTTTTCTCGCTTTGCCTCTGGAGCGTCAAAGAAAACAGAAGCAAAACTATCGCAAACCGGATGAGCCTTCTTATCTCTGATGAGGACAGACAGGTGGCGTAAAATGGACCTTTGGTCACGCGCTCCGCTGTTCGCATTTCGTTTGGCGCCGAGAGTGCGTATTTGACCAATGAAATATAATAGCGCACTATGCTTTCCATAAAATACGAAGCTCATGAGCATTCAGAAAGAAGTTTTCTTTAAACTAAAAACGTTCGTTTTCTCGCTTTGCCTCTGGAGCGTCAAAGAAAACAGAAGCAAAACTATCGCAAACCGGATGAGCCTTCTTATCTCTGATGAGGACAGACAGGTGGCGTAAAATGGACCTTTGGTCACGCGCTCCGCTGTTCGCATTTCGTTTGGCGCCGAGAGTGCGTATTTGACCAATGAAATATAATAGCGCACTATGCTTTCCATAAAATACGAAGCTCATGAGCATTCAGAAAGAAGTTTTCTTTAAACTAAAAACGTTCGTTTTCTCGCTTTGCCTCTGGAGCGTCAAAGAAAACAGAAGCAAAACTATCGCAAACCGGATGAGCCTTCTTATCTCTGATGAGGACAGACAGGTGGCGTAAAATGGACCTTTGGTCACGCGCTCCGCTGTTCGCATTTCGTTTGGCGCCGAGAGTGCGTATTTGACCAATGAAATATAATAGCGCACTATGCTTTCCATAAAATACGAAGCTCATGAGCATTCAGAAAGAAGTTTTCTTTAAACTAAAAACGTTCGTTTTCTCGTTTTGCCTCTGGAGCGTCATAGAAAACAGAAGCAAAACTATCGCAAACCGGATGAGCCTGCTTATCTCTGATGAGGACAGACAGGTGGCGTAAAATGGACCTTTGGTCACGCGCTCCGCTGTTCGCATTTCGTTTGGCGCCGAGAGTGCGTATTTGACCAATGTAATATAACAGCGCACTATGCTTTCCATAAAATACGAAGCTCATGAGCATTCAGAAAGAAGTTTTCTTTAAACTAAAAACGTTCGTTTTCTCGCTTTGCCTCTGGAGCGTCAAAGAAAACAGAAGCAAAACTATCGCAAACCGGATGAGCCTTCTTATCTCTGATGAGGACAGACAGGTGGCGTAAAATGGACCTTTGGCCACGCGCTCCGCTGTTCGCATTTCGTTTGGCGCCGAGAGTGCGTATTTGACCAAGGTAATAAAACAGCGCACTATGCTTTCCATGAAATAAGAAGCTCATGAGAATTCAGAAAGAAGTTTTCTTTAAACTAAAAACGTTCGTTTTCTCGCTTTGCCTCTGGAGCGTCAAAGAAAACAGAAGCAAAACTATCGCAAACCGGATGAGCCTGCTTATCTCTGATGAGGACAGACAGGTGGCGTAAAATGGACCTTTGGTCACGCGCTCCGCTGTTCGCATTTCGTTTGGCGCCGAGAGTGCGTATTTGACCAAGGTAATAAAACAGCGCACTATGCTTTCCATGAAATAAGAAGCTCATGAGAATTCAGAAAGAAGTTTTCTTTAAACTAAAAACGTTCGTTTTCTCGCTTTGCCTCTGGAGCGTCAAAGAAAACAGAAGCAAAACTATCGCAAACCGGATGAGCCTGCTTATCTCTGATGAGGACAGACAGGTGGCGTAAAATGGACCTTTGGTCACGCGCTCCGCTGTTCGCATTTCGTTTGGCGCCGAGAGTGCGTATTTGACCAATGTAATATAATAGCGCACTATGCTTTCCATAAAATACGAAGCTCATGAGCATTCAGAAAGAAGTTTTCTTTAAACTAAAAACGTTCGTTTTCTCGCTTTGCCTCTGGAGCGTCAAAGAAAACAGAAGCAAAACTATCGCAAACCGGATGAGCCTTCTTATCTCTGATGAGGACAGACAGGTGGCGTAAAATGGACCTTTGGCCACGCGCTCCGCTGTTCGCATTTCGTTTGGCGCCGAGAGTGCGTATTTGACCAAGGTAATAAAACAGCGCACTATGCTTTCCATGAAATAAGAAGCTCATGAGAATTCAGAAAGAAGTTTTCTTTAAACTAAAAACGTTCGTTTTCTCGCTTTGCCTCTGGAGCGTCAAAGAAAACAGAAGCAAAACTATCGCAAACCGGATGAGCCTGCTTATCTCTGATGAGGACAGACAGGTGGCGTAAAATGGACCTTTGGTCACGCGCTCCGCTGTTCGCATTTCGTTTGGCGCCGAGAGTGCGTATTTGACCAATGTAATATAATAGCGCACTATGCTTTCCATAAAATACGAAGCTCATGAGCATTCAGAAAGAAGTTTTCTTTAAACTAAAAACGTTCGTTTTCTCGCTTTGCCTCTGGAGCGTCAAAGAAAACAGAAGCAAAACTATCGCAAACCGGATGAGCCTGCTCATCTCTGATGAGGACAGACAGGTGGCGTAAAATGGACCTTTGGTCACGCGCTCCGCTGTTCGCATTTCGTTTGGCGCCGAGAGTGCGTATTTGACCAATGTAATATAATAGCGCACTATGCTTTCCATAAAATACGAAGCTCATGAGCATTCAGAAAGAAGTTTTCTTTAAACTAAAAACGTTCGTTTTCTCGCTTTGCCTCTGGAGCGTCAAAGAAAACAGAAGCAAAACTATCGCAAACCGGATGAGCCTTCTTGTCTCTGATGAGGACAGACAGGTGGCGTAAAATGGACCTTTGGCCACGCGCTCCGCTGTTCGCATTTCGTTTGGCGCCGAGAGTGCGTATTTGACCAATGTAATATAATAGCGCACTATGCTTTCCATAAAATACAAAGCTCATGAGCATTCAGAAAGAAGTTTTCTTTAAACTAAAAACGTTCGTTTTCTCGCTTTGCTCCTGAGCGTCAAAGAAAACAGAAGCAAAACTATCGCAAACCGGATGAGCCTTCTTATCTCTGATGAGGACAGACAGGTGGCGTAAAATGGACCTTTGGCCACGCGCTCCGCTGTTCGCATTTCGTTTGGCGCCGAGAGTGCGTATTTGACCAATGTAATATAATAGCGCACTATGCTTTCCATAAAATACAAAGCTCATGAGCATTCAGAAAGAAGTTTTCTTTAAACTAAAAACGTTCGTTTTCTCGCTTTGCCTCTGGAGCGTCAAAGAAAACAGAAGCAAAACTATCGCGAACCGGATGAGCCTGCTTATCTCTGATGAGGACAGACAGGTGGCGTAAAATGGACCTTTGGGCACGCGCTCCGCTGTTCGCATTTCGTTTGGTGCCGAGAGTGCGTATTTGACCAATGTAATATAATAGCGCACTATGCTTTCCATAAAATACGAAGCTCATGAGCATTCAGAAAGAAGTTTTCTTTAAACTAAAAACGTTAGTTTTCTCCCTTTGCCTCTGGAGCGTCAAAGAAAACAGAAGCAAAACTATCGCAAACCGGATGAGCCTTCTTATCTCTGATGAGGACAGACAGGTGGCGTAAAATGGACCTTTGGCCACGCGCTCCGCTGTTCGCATTTCGTTTGGCGCCGAGAGTGCGTATTTGACCAAGGTAATAAAACAGCGCACTATGCTTTCCATGAAATAAGAAGCTCATGAGAATTCAGAAAGAAGTTTTCTTTAAACTAAAAACGTTCGTTTTCTCGCTTTGCCTCTGGAGCGTCAAAGAAAACAGAAGCAAAACTATCGCGAACTGGATGAGCCTGCTTATCTCTGATGAGGACAGACAGGTGGCGTAAAATGGACCTTTGGCCACGCGCTCCGCTGTTCGCATTTCGTTTGGCGCCGAGAGTGCGTATTTGGCCAAGCTAATAAAACAGCGCACTATGCTTTCCATGAAATAAGAAGCTCATGAGAATTCAGAAAGAAGTTTTCTTTAAACTAAAAACGTTCGTTTTCTCGCTTTGCCTCTGGAGCGTCAAAGAAAACAGAAGCAAAACTATCGCGAACCGGATGAGCCTGCTTATCTCTGATGAGGACAGACAGGTGGCGTAAAATGGACCTTTGGTCACGCGCTCCGCTGTTCGCATTTCGTTTGGCGCCGAGAGTGTGTATTTGACCAATGAAATATAATAGCGCACTATGCTTTCTATAAAATAAGAAGCTCATGAGAATTCAGAAAGAAGTTTTCTTTAAACTAAAAACGTTCGTTTTCTCGCTTTGCCTCTGGAGCGTCAAAGAAAACAGAAGCAAAACTATCGCGAACCGGATGAGCCTGCTTATCTCTGATGAGGACAGACAGGTGGCGTAAAATGGACCTTTGGTCACGCGCTCCGCTGTTCGCATTTCGTTTGGCGCCGAGAGTGCGTATTTGACCAATGTAATATAATAGCGCACTATGCTTTCCATAAAATACAAAGCTCATGAGCATTCAGAAAGAAGTTTTCTTTAAACTAAAAACGTTCGTTTTCTCGCTTTGCTCCTGAGCGTCAAAGAAAACAGAAGCAAAACTATCGCAAACCGGATGAGCCTTCTTATCTCTGATGAGGACAGACAGGTGGCGTAAAATGGACCTTTGGCCACGCGCTCCGCTGTTCGCATTTCGTTTGGCGCCGAGAGTGCGTATTTGACCAAGGTAATAAAACAGCGCACTATGCTTTCCATGAAATAAGAAGCTCATGAGAATTCAGAAAGAAGTTTTCTTTAAACTAAAAACGTTCCTTTTCTCGCTTTGCCTCTGGAGCGTCAAAGAAAACAGAAGCAAAACTATCGCAAACCGGATGAGCCTGCTTATCTCTGATGAGGACAGACAGGTGGCGTAAAATGGACCTTTGGTCACGCGCTCCGCTGTTCGCATTTCGTTTGGCGCCGAGAGTGCGTATTTGACCAATGTAATATAATAGCGCACTATGCTTTCCATAAAATACAAAGCTCATGAGCATTCAGAAAGAAGTTTTCTTTAAACTAAAAACGTTCGTTTTCTCGCTTTGCCTCTGGAGCCTCAAAGAAAACAGAAGCAAAACTATCGCGAACCGGATGAGCCTGCTTATCTCTGATGAGGACAGACAGGTGGCGTAAAATGAACCTTTGGTCACGCGCTCCGCTGTTCGCATTTCGTTTGGCGCCGAGAGTGCGTATTTGACCAATGTAATATAATAGCGCACTATGCTTTCCATAAAATACGAAGCTCATGAGCATTCAGAAAGAAGTTTTCTTTAAACTAAAAACGTTCCTTTTCTCGCTTTGCCTCTGGAGCGTCAAAGAAAACAGAAGCAAAACTATCGCAAACCGGATGAGCCTGCTTATCTCTGATGAGGACAGACAGGTGGCGTAAAATGGACCTTTGGTCACGCGCTCCGCTGTTCGCATTTCGTTTGGCGCCGAGAGTGCGTATTTGACCAATGTAATATAATAGCGCACTATGCTTTCCATAAAATACAAAGCTCATGAGCATTCAGAAAAGTTTTCTTTAAACTAAAAACGTTCGTTTTCTCGCTTTGCCTCTGGAGCCTCAAAGAAAACAGAAGCAAAACTATCGCGAACCGGATGAGCCTGCTTATCTCTGATGAGGACAGACAGGTGGCGTAAAATGAACCTTTGGTCACGCGCTCCGCTGTTCGCATTTCGTTTGGCGCCGAGAGTGCGTATTTGACCAATGTAATATAATAGCGCACTATGCTTTCCATAAAATACGAAGCTCATGAGCATTCAGAAAGAAGTTTTCTTTAAACTAAAAACGTTCGTTTTCTCGCTTTGCCTCTGGAGCGTCAAAGAAAACAGAAGCAAAACTATCGCAAACCGGATGAGCCTTCTTGTCTCTGATGAGGACAGACAGGTGGTGTAAAATGGACCTTTGGCCACGCGCTCCGCTGTTCGCATTTCGTTTGGCGCCGAGAGTGCGTATTTGGCCAAGCTAATAAAACAGCGCACTATGCTTTCCATGAAATAAGAAGCTCATGAGAATTCAGAAAGAAGTTTTCTTTAAACTAAAAACGTTCGTTTTCTCGCTTTGCCTCTGGAGCGTCAAAGAAAACAGAAGCAAAACTATCGCGAACCGGATGAGCCTGCTTATCTCTGATGAGGACAGACAGGTGGCGTAAAATGGACCTTTGGCCACGCGCTCCGCTGTTCGCATTTCGTTTGGCGCCGAGAGTGCGTATTTGGCCAAGCTAATAAAACAGCGCACTATGCTTTCCATGAAATAAGAAGCTCATGAGAATTCAGAAAGAAGTTTTCTTTAAACTAAAAACGTTAGTTTTCTCGCTTTGCCTCTGGAGCGTCAAAGAAAACAGAAGCAAAACTATCGCAAACCGGATGAGCCTTCTTATCTCTGATGAGGACAGACAGGTGGCGTAAAATGGACCTTTGGCCACGCGCTCCGCTGTTCGCATTTCGTTTGGCGCCGAGAGTGCGTATTTGACCAAGGTAATAAAACAGCGCACTATGCTTTCCATGAAATAAGAAGCTCATGAGAATTCAGAAAGAAGTTTTCTTTAAACTAAAAACGTTCGTTTTCTCGCTTTGCCTCTGGAGCGTCAAAGAAAACAGAAGCAAAACTATCGCGAACTGGATGAGCCTGCTTATCTCTGATGAGGACAGACAGGTGGCGTAAAATGGACCTTTGGCCACGCGCTCCGCTGTTCGCATTTCGTTTGGCGCCGAGAGTGCGTATTTGGCCAAGCTAATAAAACAGCGCACTATGCTTTCCATGAAATAAGAAGCTCATGAGAATTCAGAAAGAAGTTTTCTTTAAACTAAAAACGTTCGTTTTCTCGCTTTGCCTCTGGAGCGTCAAAGAAAACAGAAGCAAAACTATCGCGAACCGGATGAGCCTGCTTATCTCTGATGAGGACAGACAGGTGGCGTAAAATGGACCTTTGGTCACGCGCTCCGCTGTTCGCATTTCGTTTGGCGCCGAGAGTGCGTATTTGACCAATGAAATATAATAGCGCACTATGCTTTCTATAAAATAAGAAGCTCATGAGAATTCAGAAAGAAGTTTTCTTTAAACTAAAAACGTTCGTTTTCTCGCTTTGCCTCTGGAGCGTCAAAGAAAACAGAAGCAAAACTATCGCGAACCGGATGAGCCTGCTTATCTCTGATGAGGACAGACAGGTGGCGTAAAATGGACCTTTGGTCACGCGCTCCGCTGTTCGCATTTCGTTTGGCGCCGAGAGTGCGTATTTGACCAATGTAATATAATAGCGCACTATGCTTTCCATAAAATACAAAGCTCATGAGCATTCAGAAAGAAGTTTTCTTTAAACTAAAAACGTTCGTTTTCTCGCTTTGCCTCTGGAGCGTCAAAGAAAACAGAAGCAAAACTATCGCAAACCGGATGAGCCTTCTTGTCTCTGATGAGGACAGACAGGTGGTGTAAAATGGACCTTTGGCCACGCTCTCCGCTGTTCGCATTTCGTTTGGCGCCGAGAGTGCGTATTTGGCCAAGCTAATAAAGCAGCGCACTATGCTTTCCATGAAATAAGAAGCTCATGAGAATTCAGAAAGAAGTTTTCTTTAAACTAAAAACGTTCGTTTTCTCGCTTTGCCTCTGGAGCGTCAAAGAAAACAGAAGCAAAACTATCGCGAACCGGATGAGCCTGCTTATCTCTGATGAGGACAGACAGGTGGCGTAAAATGGACCTTTGGCCACGCGCTCCGCTGTTCGCATTTCGTTTGGCGCCGAGAGTGCGTATTTGGCCAAGCTAATAAAACAGCGCACTATGCTTTCCATGAAATAAGAAGCTCATGAGAATTCAGAAAGAAGTTTTCTTTAAACTAAAAACGTTCGTTTTCTCGCTTTGCCTCTGGAGCGTCAAAGAAAACAGAAGCAAAACTATCGCGAACCGGATGAGCCTGCTTATCTCTGATGAGGACAGACAGGTGGCGTAAAATGGACCTTTGGTCACGCGCTCCGCTGTTCGCATTTCGTTTGGCGCCGAGAGTGCGTATTTGACCAATGTAATATAATAGCGCACTATGCTTTCCATAAAATACGAAGCTCATGAGCATTCAGAAAGAAGTTTTCTTTAAACTAAAAACGTTCGTTTTCTCGCTTTGCCTCTGGAGCGTCAAAGAAAACAGAAGCAAAACTATCGCAAACCGGATGAGCCTGCTTATCTCTGATGAGGACAGACAGGTGGCGTAAAATGGACCTTTGGCCACGCGCTCCGCTGTTCGCATTTCGTTTGGCGCCGAGAGTGCGTATTTGACCAAGGTAATAAAACAGCGCACTATGCTTTCCATGAAATAAGAAGCTCATGAGAATTCAGAAAGAAGTTTTCTTTAAACTAAAAACGTTCGTTTTCTCGCTTTGCCTCTGGAGCGTCAAAGAAAACAGAAGCAAAACTATCGCAAACCGGATGAGCCTGCTTATCTCTGATGAGGACAGACAGGTGGCGTAAAATGGACCTTTGGTCACGCGCTCCGCTGTTCGCATTTCGTTTGGCGCCGAGAGTGCGTATTTGACCAATGAAATATAATAGCGCACTATGCTTTCCATAAAATACGAAGCTCATGAGCATTCAGGAAGAAGTTTTCTTTGAACTAAAAACGTTCGTTTTCTCGCTTTGCCTCTGGAGCGTCAAAGAAAACAGAAGCAAAACTATCGCAAACCGGATGAGCCTTCTTATCTCTGATGAGGACAGACAGGTGGAAAAAATGGACCTTTGGTCACGCGCTCCGCTGTTCGCATTTCGTTTGGCGCCGAGAGTGCGTATTTGACCAATGAAATATAATAGCGTACTATGCTTTCCATAAAATACGAAGCTCATGAGCATTCAGAAAGAAGTTTGCTTTAAACTAAAAACGTTTGTTTTCTCGTTTTGCCTCTGGAGCGTCATAGAAACCAGAAGCAAAACTATCGCAAACCGGATGAGCCTGCTTATCTCTGATGAGGACAGACAGGTGGCCTAAAATGGACCTTTGGTCACGCGCTCCGCTGTTCGCACTTCGTTTGGCGCCGAGAGTGCGTATTTGACCAATGTAATATAATAGCGCACTATGCTTTCCATAAAATACGAAGCTCATGAGCATTCAGAAAGAAGTTTTCTTTAAACTAAAAACGTTCGTTTTCTCGCTTTGCCTCTGGAGCGTCAAAGAAAACAGAAGCAAAACTATCGCAAACCGGATGAGCCTGCTTATCTCTGATGAGGACAGACAGGTGGCCTAAAATGGATCTTTAGCCACGCGCTCCGCTGTTCGCATTTCGTTTGGCGTCGAGAGTGCGTATTTGACCAATGTAATATAATAGCGCACTATGCTTTCCATAAAATACGAAGCTCATGAGCATTCAGAAAGAAGTTTTCTTTAAACTAAAAACGTTCGTTTTCTCGTTTTGCCTCTGGAGCGTCATAGAAAACAGAAGCAAAACTATCGCAAACCGGATGAGCCTGCTTATCTCTGATGAGGACAGACAGGTGGCCTAAAATGGACCTTTGGTCACGCGCTCCGCTGTTCGCATTTCGTTCGGCGCCGAGAGTGCGTATTTGACCAATGTAATATAATAGCGCACTATGCTTTCCATAAAATACGAAGCTCATGAGCATTCACAAAGAAGTTTTCTTTAAACTAAAAACGTTCGTTTTCTCGCTTTGCCTCTGGAGCGTCAAAGAAAACAGAAGCAAAACTATCGCAAACCGGATGAGCCTGCTTATCTCTGATGAGGACAGACAGGTGGCGTAAAATGGACCTTTGGTCACGCGCTCCTCTGTTCGCATTTCGTTTGGCGCCGAGAGTGCGTATTTGACCAATGTAATATAATAGCGCACTATGCTTTCCATAAAATACAAAGCTCATGAGCATTCAGAAAGAAGTTTTCTTTAAACTAAAAACGTTCGTTTTCTCGCTTTGCCTCTGGAGCGTCAAAGAAAACAGAAGCAAAACTATCGCGAACCGGATGAGCCTGCTTATCTCTGATGAGGACAGACAGGTGGCGTAAAATGGACCTTTGGTCACGCGCTCCTCTGTTCGCATTTCGTTTGGCGCCGAGAGTGCGTATTTGACCAATGTAATATAATAGCGCACTATGCTTTCCATAAAATACAAAGCTCATGAGCATTCAGAAAGAAGTTTTCTTTAAACTAAAAACGTTCGTTTTCTCGCTTTGCCTCTGGAGCGTCAAAGAAAACAGAAGCAAAACTATCGCGAACCGGATGAGCCTGCTTATCTCTGATGAGGACAGACAGGTGGCGTAAAATGGACCTTTGGTCACGCGCTCCGCTGTTCGCATTTTGTTTGGCGCCGAGAGTGCGTATTTGACCAATGTAATATAATAGCGCACTATGCTTTCCATAAAATACGAAGCTCATGAGCATTCAGAAAGAAGTTTTCTTTAAACTAAAAACTTTCGTTTTCTCGCTTTGTCTCTGGAGCGTCAAAGAAAACACAAGCAAAACTATCGCAAACCGGATGAGCCTTCTTGGCTCTGATGAGGACAGACAGGTGGCGTAAAATGGACCTTTGGTCACGCGCTCCGCTGTTCGCATTTCGTTTGGCGCCGAGAGTGCGTATTTGACCAAGGTAATAAAACAGCGCACTATGCTTTCCATGAAATAAGAAGCTCATGAGAATTCAGAAAGAAGTTTTCTTTAAACTAAAAACGTTCGTTTTCTCGCTTTGCCTCTGGAGCGTCAAAGAAAACAGAAGCAAAACTATCGCAAACCGGATGAGCCTTCTTATCTCTGATGAGGACAGACAGGTGGCGTAAAATGGACCTTTGGCCACGCGCCCCGCTGTTCGCATTTCGTTTGGCGCCGATAGTGCGTATTTGACCAAGGTAATAAAACAGCGCACTATGCTTTCCATGAAATAAGAAGCTCATGAGAATTCAGAAAGAAGTTTTCTTTAAACTAAAAACGTTCGTTTTCTCGCTTTGCCTCTGGAGCGTCAAAGAAAACAGAAGCAAAACTATCGCAAACCGGATGAGCCTTCTTGTCTCTGATGAGGACAGACAGGTGGCGTAAAATGGACCTTTGGTCACGCGCTCCGCTGTTCGCATTTCGTTTGGCGCCGAGAGTGCGTATTTGACCAATGTAATATAATAGCGCACTATGCTTTCCATAAAATACAAAGCTCATGAGCATTCAGAAAGAAGTTTTCTTTAAACTAAAAACGTTCGTTTTCTCGCTTTGCCTCTGGAGCGTCAAAGAAAACAGAAGCAAAACTATCGCGAACCGGATGAGCCTGCTTATCTCTGATGAGGACAGACAGGTGGCGTAAAATGAACCTTTGGTCACGCGCTCCGCTGTTCGCATTTCGTTTGGCGCCGAGAGTGCGTATTTGACCAATGTAATATAATAGCGCACTATGCTTTCCATAAAATACGAAGCTCATGAGCATTCACAAAGAAGTTTTCTTTAAACTAAAAACGTTAGTTTTCTCGCTTTGCCTCTGGAGCGTCAAAGAAAACAGAAGCAAAACTATCGCAAACCGGATGAGCCTTCTTGTCTCTGATGAGGACAGACAGGTGGCGTAAAATGGACCTTTGGCCACGCGCTCCGCTGTTCGCATTTCGTTTGGCGCCGAGAGTGCGTATTTGACCAAGGTAATAAAACAGCGCACTATGCTTTCCATGAAATAAGAAGCTCATGAGAATTCAGAAAGAAGTTTTCTTTAAACTAAAAACGTTCGTTTTCTCGCTTTGCCTCTGGAGCGTCAAAGGAAACAGAAGCAAAACTATCGCAAACCGGATGAGCCTGCTTATCTCTGATGAGCACAGACAGGTGGCGTAAAATGGTCCTTTGGCCACGCGCTCCGCTGTTCGCATTTCGTTTGACGCCGAGAGTGCGTATTTGACCAATGTAATATAATAGCGCACTATGCTTTCCATAAAATACGAAGCTCATGAGCATTCAGAAAGAAGTTTTCTTTAAACTAAAAACGTTCGTTTTCTCGCTTTGCCTCTGGAGCGTCAAAGAAAACAGAAGCAAAACTATCGCAAACCGGATGAGCCTTCTTGTCTCTGATGAGGACAGACAGGTGGCCTAAAATGGACCTTTGGCCACGCGCTCCGCTGTTCGCATTTCGTTTGGCGCCGAGAGTGCGTATTTGACCAATGTAATATAATAGCGCACTATGCTTTCCATAAAATACGAAGCTCATGAGCATTCAGAAAGAAGTTTTCTTTAAACTAAAAACGTTCGTTTTCTCGCTTTGCCTCTGGAGCGTCAAAGAAAACAGAAGCAAAACTATCGCAAACCGGATGAGCCTGCTTATCTCTGATGAGGACAGACAGGTGGCCTAAAATGGATCTTTAGCCACGCGCTCCGCTGTTCGCATTTCGTTTGGCGTCGAGAGTGCGTATTTGACCAATGTAATATAATAGCGCACTATGCTTTCCATAAAATACGAAGCTCATGAGCATTCAGAAAGAAGTTTTCTTTAAACTAAAAACGTTCGTTTTCTCGTTTTGCCTCTGGAGCGTCATAGAAAACAGAAGCAAAACTATCGCAAACCGGATGAGCCTGCTTATCTCTGATGAGGACAGACAGGTGGCGTAAAATGGACCTTTGGTCACGCGCTCCTCTGTTCGCATTTCGTTTGGCGCCGAGAGTGCGTATTTGACCAATGTAATATAATAGCGCACTATGCTTTCCATAAAATACAAAGCTCATGAGCATTCAGAAAGAAGTTTTCTTTAAACTAAAAACGTTCGTTTTCTCGCTTTGCCTCTGGAGCGTCAAAGAAAACAGAAGCAAAACTATCGCGAACCGGATGAGCCTGCTTATCTCTGATGAGGACAGACAGGTGGCGTAAAATGGACCTTTGGTCACGCGCTCCGCTGTTCGCATTTTGTTTGGCGCCGAGAGTGCGTATTTGACCAATGTAATATAATAGCGCACTATGCTTTCCATAAAATACGAAGCTCATGAGCATTCAGAAAGAAGTTTTCTTTAAACTAAAAACTTTCGTTTTCTCGCTTTGTCTCTGGAGCGTCAAAGAAAACACAAGCAAAACTATCGCAAACCGGATGAGCCTTCTTGGCTCTGATGAGGACAGACAGGTGGCGTAAAATGGACCTTTGGTCACGCGCTCCGCTGTTCGCATTTCGTTTGGCGCCGAGAGTGCGTATTTGACCAAGGTAATAAAACAGCGCACTATGCTTTCCATGAAATAAGAAGCTCATGAGAATTCAGAAAGAAGTTTTCTTTAAACTAAAAACGTTCGTTTTCTCGCTTTGCCTCTGGAGCGTCAAAGAAAACAGAAGCAAAACTATCGCAAACCGGATGAGCCTTCTTATCTCTGATGAGGACACACAGGTGGCGTAAAATGGACCTTTGGCCACGCGCTCCGCTGTTCGCATTTCGTTTGGCGCCGAGAGTGCGTATTTGACCAAGGTAATAAAACAGCGCACTATGCTTTCCATGAAATAAGAAGCTCATGAGAATTCAGAAAGAAGTTTTCTTTAAACTAAAAAAGTTCGTTTTCTCGCTTTGCCTCTGGAGCGTCAAAGAAAACAGAAGCAAAACTATCG
Organism: Amblyomma americanum; assembly: GCA_030143305.2. Lineage (NCBI taxonomy): Eukaryota > Metazoa > Arthropoda > Arachnida > Ixodida > Ixodidae > Amblyomma > Amblyomma americanum. The sequence goes on along the minus strand of JARKHS020008993.1, from coordinate 27,407 downwards.
CAAACCGGATGAGCCTTCTTGTCTCTGATGAGGACAGACAGGTGGCGTAAAATGGACCTTTGGTCACGCGCTCCGCTGTTCGCATTTCGTTTGGCGCCGAGAGTGCGTATTTGACCAATGAAATATAATAGCGCTCTATGCTTTCCATAAAATACAAAGCTCATGAGCATTCAGAAAGAAGTTTTCTTTAAACTAAAAACGTTCGTTTTCTCGCTTTGCCTCTGGAGCGTCAAAGAAAACAGAAGCAAAACTATCGCGAACCGGATGATACTGCTTATCTCTGATGAGGACAGACAGGTGGCGTTAAATGAACCTTTGGTCACGCGCTCCGCTGTTCGCATTTCGTTTGGCGCCGAGAGTGCGTATTTGACCAATGTAATATAATAGCGCACTATGCTTTCCATAAAATACGAAGCTCATGAGCATTCACAAAGAAGTTTTCTTTAAACTAAAAACGTTAGTTTTCTCGCTTTGCCTCTGGAGCGTCAAAGAAAACAGAAGCAAAACTATCGCAAACCGGATGAGCCTTCTTGTCTCTGATGAGGACAGACAGGTGGCGTAAAATGGACCTTTGGCCACGCGCTCCGCTGTTCGCATTTCGTTTGGCGCCGAGAGTGCGTATTTGACCAAGGTAATAAAACAGCGCACTATGCTTTCCATGAAATAAGAAGCTCATGAGAATTCAGAAAGAAGTTTTCTTTAAACTAAAAACGTTCGTTTTCTCGCTTTGCCTCTGGAGCGTCAAAGGAAACAGAAGCAAAACTATCGCAAACCGGATGAGCCTGCTTATCTCTGATGAGCACAGACAGGTGGCGTAAAATGGTCCTTTGGCCACGCGCTCCGCTGTTCGCATTTCGTTTGACGCCGAGAGTGCGTATTTGACCAATGTAATATAATAGCGCACTATGCTTTCCATAAAATACGAAGCTCATGAGCATTCAGAAAGAAGTTTTCTTTAAACTAAAAACGTTCGTTTTCTCGCTTTGCCTCTGGAGCGTCAAAGAAAACAGAAGCAAAACTATCGCAAACCGGATGAGCCTTCTTGTCTCTGATGAGGACAGACAGGTGGCCTAAAATGGACCTTTGGCCACGCGCTCCGCTGTTCGCATTTCGTTTGGCGCCGAGAGTGCGTATTTGACCAAGGTAATAAAACAGCGCACTATGCTTTCCATGAAATAAGAAGCTCATGAGAATTCAGAAAGAAGTTTTCTTTAAACTAAAAACGTTCGTTTTCTCGCTTTGCCTCTGGAGCGTCAAAGAAAACAGAAGCAAAACTATCGCAAACCGGATGAGCCTGCTTATCTCTGATGAGGACAGACAGGTGGCCTAAAATGGACCTTTGGCCACGCGCTCCGCTGTTCGCATTTCGTTTGGCGCCGAGAGTGCGTATTTGACCAAGGTAATAAAACAGCGCACTATGCTTTCCATGAAATAAGAAGCTCATGAGAATTCAGAAAGAAGTTTTCTTTAAACTAAAAACGTTCGTTTTCTCGCTTTGTCTCTGGAGCGTCAAAGAAAACAGAAGCAAAACTATCGCAAACCGGATGAGCCTTCTTGTCTCTGATGAGGACAGACAGGTGGCCTAAAATGGACCTTTGGCCACGCGCTCCGCTGTTCGCATTTCGTTTGGCGCCGAGAGTGCGTATTTGACCAAGGTAATAAAACAGCGCACTATGCTTTCCATGAAATAAGAAGCTCATGAGAATTCAGAAAGAAGTTTTCTTTAAACTAAAAACGTTCGTTTTCTCGCTTTGCCTCTGGAGCGTCAAAGAAAACAGAAGCAAAACTATCGCAAACCGGATGAGCCTGCTTATCTCTGATGAGGACAGACAGGTGGCGTAAAATGGACCTTTGGTCACGCGCTCCGCTGTTCGCATTTCGTTTGGCGCCGAGAGTGCGTATTTGACCAATGTAATATAATAGCGCACTATGCTTTCCATGAAATAAGAAGCTCATGAGAATTCAGAAAGAAGTTTTCTTTAAACTAAAAACGTTCGTTTTCTCGCTTTGCCTCTGGAGCGTCAAAGAAAACAGAAGCAAAACTATCGCAAACCGGATGAGCCTTCTTGTCTCTGATGAGGACAGACAGGTGGCCTAAAATGGACCTTTGGCCACGCGCTCCGCTGTTCGCATTTCGTTTGGCGCCGAGAGTGCGTATTTGACCAAGGTAATAAAACAGCGCACTATGCTTTCCATGAAATAAGAAGCTCATGAGAATTCAGAAAGAAGTTTTCTTTAAACTAAAAACGTTCGTTTTCTCCCTTTGCCTCTGGAGCGTCAAAGAAAACAGAAGCAAAACTATCGCAAACCGGATGAGCCTTCTTGTCTCTGATGAGGACAGACAGGTGGCCTAAAATGGACCTTTGGCCACGCGCTCCGCTGTTCGCATTTCGTTTGGCGCCGAGAGTGCGTATTTGACCAAGGTAATAAAACAGCGCACTATGCTTTCCATGAAATAAGAAGCTCATGAGAATTCAGAAAGAAGTTTTCTTTAAACTAAAAACGTTCGTTTTCTCGCTTTGCCTCTGGAGCGTCAAAGAAAACAGAAGCAAAACAATCGCAAACCGGATGAGCCTGCTTATCTCTGATGAGCACAGACAGGTGGCGTAAAATGGACCTTTGGCCACGCGCTCCGCTGTTCGCATTTCGTTTGGCGCCGAGAGTGCGTATTTGACCAAGGTAATAAAACAGCGCACTATGCTTTCCATGAAATAAGAAGCTCATGAGAATTCAGAAAGAAGTTTTCTTTAAACTAAAAACGTTCATTTTCTCGCTTTGCCTCTGGAGCGTCAAAGAAAACAGAAGCAAAACTATCGCGAACCGGATGAGCCTGCTTATCTCTGATGAGGACAGACAGGTGGCGTAAAATGAACCTTTGGTCACGCGCTCCGCTGTTCGCATTTCGTTTGGCGCCGAGAGTGCGTATTTGACCAAGGTAATAAAACAGCGCACTATGCTTTCCAAGAAATAAGAAGCTCATGAGAATTCAGAAAGAAGTTTTCTTTAAACTAAAAACGTTCGTTTTCTCGCTTTGCCTCTGGAGCGTCAAAGAAAACAGAAGCAAAACTATCGCAAACCGGATGAGCCTGCTTATCTCTGATGAGCACAGACAGGTGGCGTAAAATGGACCTTTGGCCACGCGCTCCGCTGTTCGCATTTCGTTTGGCGCCGAGAGTGCGTATTTGACCAAGGTAACAAACAGCGCACTATGCTTTCCAAGAAATAAGAAGCTCATGAGAATTCAGAAAGAAGTTTTCTTTAAACTAAAAACGTTCGTTTTCTCGCTTTGCCTCTGGAGCGTCAAAGAAAACAGAAGCAAAACTATCGCAAACCGGATGAGCCTGCTTATCTCTGATGAGCACAGACAGGTGGCGTAAAATGGACCTTTGGCCACGCGCTCCGCTGTTCGCATTTCGTTTGGCGCCGAGAGTGCGTATTTGACCAAGGTGATATAATAGCGCACTATGCTTTCCATAAAATACGAAGCTCATGAGCATTCAAAAAGAAGTTTTCTTTAAACTAAAAACGTTCGTTTTCTCGCTTTGCCTCTGGAGCGTCAAAGAAAACAGAAGCAAAACTATCGCAAACCGGATGAGCCTGCTTATCTCTGATGAGCACAGACAGGTGGCGTAAAATGGACCTTTGGCCACGCGCTCCGCTGTTCGCATTTCGTTTAGCGCCGAGAGTGCGTATTTGACCAAGGTAATAAAACAGCGCACTATGCTTTCCATAAAATACGAAGCTCATGAGCATTCAAAAAGAAGTTTTCTTTAAACTAAAAACGTTCGTTTTCTCGCTTTGCCTCTGGAGCGTCAAAGAAAACAGAAGCAAAACTATCGCAAACCGGATGAGCCTGCTTATCTCTGATGAGCACAGAAAGGTGGCGTAAAATGGACCACGCGCTCCGCTGTTCGCATTTCGTTTGGCGCCGAGAGTGCGTATTTGACCAAGGTAATAAAACAGCGCACTATGCTTTCCATGAAATAAGAAGCTCATGAGAATTCAGAAAGAAGTTTTCTTTAAACTAAAAACGTTCGTTTTCTCGCTTTGCCTCTGGAGCGTCAAAGAAAACAGAAGCAAAACTATCGCAAACCGGATGAGCCTGCTTATCTCTGATGAGGACAGACAGGTGGCCTAAAATGGATCTTTGGCCACGTGCTCCGCTGTTCGCATTTCGTTTGGCGCCGAGAGTGCGTATTTGACCAATGTAATATAATAGCGCACTATGCTTTCCATAAAATACGAAGCTCATGAGCATTCAGAAAGAAGTTTTCTTTAAACTAAAAACGTTCGTTTTCTCGTTTTGCCTCTGGAGCGTCATAGAAAACAGAAGCAAAACTATCGCAAACCGGATGAGCCTGCTTATCTCTGATGAGGACAGACAGGTGGCCTAAAATGGACCTTTGGTCACGCGCTCCGCTGTTCGCATTTCGTTCGGCGCCGAGAGTGCGTATCTGACCAATTAATATAATCGCGCACTATGCTTTCCATAAAATACGAAGCTCATGAGCATTCAGAAATAAGTTTTCTTTAAACTAAAAACGTTCGTTTTCTCGCTTTGCCTCTGGAGCGTCAAAGAAAACAGAAGCAAAACTATCGCAAACCGGATGAGCCTGCTTATCTCTGATGAGGACAGACAGGTGGCCTAAAATGGATCTTTGGCCACGCGCTCCGCTGTTCGCATTTCGTTTGGCGCCGAGAGTGCGTATTTGACCAAGGTAATAAAACAGCGCACTATGCTTTCCATGAAATAAGAAGCTCATGAGAATTCAGAAAGAAGTTTTCTTTAAACTAAAAACGTTCGTTTTCTCGCTTTGCCTCTGGAGCGTCAAAGAAAACAGAAGCAAAACTATCGCAAACCGGATGAGCCTGCTTATCTCTGATGAGGACAGACAGGTGGCGTAAAATGGACCTTTGGTCACGCGCTCCGCTGTTCGCATTTCGTTTGGCGCCGAGAGTGCGTATTTGACCAATGTAATATATTAGCGCACTATGCTTTCCATAAATTACGCTCATGAGCATTCAGAAAGAAGTTTTCTTTAAACTAAAAACGTTCGTTTTCTCGCTTTGCCTCTGGAGCGTCAAAGAAAACAGAAGCAAAACTATCGCAAACCGGATGAGCCTTCTTGTCTCTGATGAGGACAGACAGGTGGCGTAAAATGGACCTTTGGCCACGCGCTCCGCTGTTCGCATTTCGTTTGGCGCCGAGAGTGCGTATTTGACCAAGGTAATAAAACAGCGCACTATGCTTTCCATGAAATAAGAAGCTCATGAGAATTCAGAAAGAAGTTTTCTTTAAACTAAAAACGTTCGTTTTCTCGCTTTGCATCTGGAGCGTCAAAGAAAACAGAAGCAAAACTTTCGCAAACCGGATGAGCCTTCTTATCTCTGATGAGGACAGACAGGTGGCGTAAAATGGACCTTTGGCCACGCGCTCCGCTGTTCGCATTTCGTTTGGCGCCGAGAGTGCGTATTTGACCAAGGTAATAAAACAGCGCACTATGCTTTCCATGAAATAAGAAGCTCATGAGAATTCAGAAAGAAGTTTTCTTTAAACTAAAAACGTTCGTTTTCTCGCTTTGCCTCTGGAGCGTCAAAGAAAACAGAAGCAAAACTATCGCAAACCGGATGAGCCTGCTTATCTCTGATGAGGACAGACAGGTGGCGTAAAATGGACCTTTGGTCACGCGCTCCGCTGTTCGCATTTCGTTTGGCGCCGAGAGTGCGTATTTGACCAATGTAATATAATAGCGCACTATGCTTTCCATAAAATACGAAGCTCATGAGCATTCAGAAAAAAGTTTTCTTTAAACTAAAAACGTTCGTTTTCTCGCTTTGCCTCTGGAGCGTCAAAGAAAACAGAAGCAAAACTATCGCAAACCGGATGAGCCTTCTTGTCTCTGATGAGGACAGACAGGTGGCGTAAAATGGACCTTTGGCCACGCGCTCCGCTGTTCGCATTTCGTTTGGCGCCGAGAGTGCGTATTTGACCAAGGTAATAAAACAGCGCACTATGCTTTCCATGAAATAAGAAGCTCATGAGAATTCAGAAAGAAGTTTTCTTTAAACTAAAAACGTTCGTTTTCTCGCTTTGCCTCTGGAGCGTCAAAGAAAACAGAAGCAAAACTATCGCAAACCGGATGAGCCTGCTTATCTCTGATGAGGACAGACAGGTGGCGTAAAATGGACCTTTGGTCACGCGCTCCGCTGTTCGCATTTCGTTTGGCGCCGAGAGTGCGTATTTGACCAATGTAATATAATAGCGCACTATGCTTTCCATAAAATACAAAGCTCATGAGCATTCAGAAAGAAGTTTTCTTTAAACTAAAAACGTTCGTTTTCTCGCTTTGCCTCTGGAGCATCAAAGAAAACAGAAGCAAAACTATCACAAACCGGATGAGCCTTCTTATCTCTGATGAGGACAGACAGGTGGCGTAAAATGGACCTTTGGCCACGCGCTCCGCTGTTCGCATTTCGTTTGGCTCCGAGAGTGCGTATTTGACCAAGGTGATATAATAGCGCACTATGCTTTCCATAAAATACAAAGCTCATGAGCATTCAAAAAGAAGTTTTCTTTAAACTAAAAACGTTCGTTTTCTCGCTTTGCCTCTGGAGCGTCAAAGAAAACAGAAGCAAAACTATCGCAAACCGGATGAGCCTGCTTATCTCTGATGAGCACAGACAGGTGGCGTAAAATGGACCTTTGGCCACGCGCTCCGCTGTTCGCATTTCGTTTGGCGCCGAGAGTGCGTATTTGACCAAGGTGATATAATAGCGCACTATGCTTTCCATAAAATACGAAGCTCATGAGCATTCAAAAAGAAGTTTTCTTTAAACTAAAAACGTTCGTTTTCTCGCTTTGCCTCTGGAGCGTCAAAGAAAACAGAAGCAAAACTATCGCAAACCGGATGAGCCTGCTTATCTCTGATGAGCACAGACAGGTGGCGTAAAATGGACCTTTGGCCACGCGCTCCGCTGTTCGCATTTCGTTTGGCGCCGAGAGTGCGTATTTGACCAATGTAATATATTAGCGCACTATGCTTTCCATAAAATACGCTCATGAGCATTCAGAAAGAAGTTTTCTTTAAACTAAAAACGTTCGTTTTCTCGCTTTGCCTCTGGAGCGTCAAAGAAAACAGAAGCAAAACTATCGCAAACCGGATGAGCCTTCTTGTCTCTGATGAGGACAGACAGGTGGCGTAAAATGGACCTTTGGCCACGCGCTCCGCTGTTCGCATTTCGTTTGGCGCCGAGAGTGCGTATTTGACCAAGGTAATAAAACAGCGCACTATGCTTTCCATGAAATAAGAAGCTCATGAGAATTCAGAAAGAAGTTTTCTTTAAACTAAAAACGTTCGTTTTCTCGCTTTGCATCTGGAGCGTCAAAGAAAACAGAAGCAAAACTTTCGCAAACCGGATGAGCCTTCTTATCTCTGATGAGGACAGACAGGTGGCGTAAAATGGACCTTTGGCCACGCGCTCCGCTGTTCGCATTTCGTTTGGCGCCGAGAGTGCGTATTTGACCAAGGTAATAAAACAGCGCACTATGCTTTCCATGAAATAAGAAGCTCATGAGAATTCAGAAAGAAGTTTTCTTTAAACTAAAAACGTTCGTTTTCTCGCTTTGCCTCTGGAGCGTCAAAGAAAACAGAAGCAAAACTATCCCAAACCGGATGAGCCTGCTTATCTCTGATGAGGACAGACAGGTGGCGTAAAATGGACCTTTGGTCACGCGCTCCGCTGTTCGCATTTCGTTTGGCGCCGAGAGTGCGTATTTGACCAATGTAATATAATAGCGCACTATGCTTTCCATAAAATACGAAGCTCATGAGCATTCAGAAAAAAGTTTTCTTTAAACTAAAAACGTTCGTTTTCTCGTTTTGCCTCTGGAGCGTCATAGAAACCAGAAGCAAAACTATCGCAAACCGGATGAGCCTTCTTGTCTCTGATGAGGACAGACAGGTGGCGTAAAATGGACCTTTGGCCACGCGCTCCGCTGTTCGCATTTCGTTTGGCGCCGAGAGTGCGTATTTGACCAAGGTAATAAAACAGCGCACTATGCTTTCCATGAAATAAGAAGCTCATGAGAATTCAGAAAGAAGTTTTCTTTAAACTAAAAACGTTCGTTTTCTCGCTTTGCCTCTGGAGCGTCAAAGAAAACAGAAGCAAAACTATCGCAAACCGGATGAGCCTGCTTATCTCTGATGAGGACAGACAGGTGGCGTAAAATGGACCTTTGGTCACGCGCTCCGCTGTTCGCATTTCGTTTGGCGCCGAGAGTGCGTATTTGACCAATGTAATATAATAGCGCACTATGCTTTCCATAAAATACAAAGCTCATGAGCATTCAGAAAGAAGTTTTCTTTAAACTAAAAACGTTCGTTTTCTCGCTTTGCCCCTGGAGCATCAAAGAAAACAGAAGCAAAACTATCACAAACCGGATGAGCCTTCTTATCTCTGATGAGGACAGACAGGTGGCGTAAAATGGACCTTTGGCCACGCGCTCCGCTGTTCGCATTTCGTTTGGCTCCGAGAGTGCGTATTTGACCAAGGTGATATAATAGCGCACTATGCTTTCCATAAAATACAAAGCTCATGAGCATTCAAAAAGAAGTTTTCTTTAAACTAAAAACGTTCGTTTTCTCGCTTTGCCTCTGGAGCGTCAAAGAAAACAGAAGCAAAACTATCGCAAACCGGATGAGCCTGCTTATCTCTGATGAGCACAGACAGGTGGCGTAAAATGGACCTTTGGCCACGCGCTCCGCTGTTCGCATTTCGTTTGGCGCCGAGAGTGCGTATTTGACCAAGGTGATATAATAGCGCACTATGCTTTCCATAAAATACGAAGCTCATGAGCATTCAAAAAGAAGTTTTCTTTAAACTAAAAACGTTCGTTTTCTCGCTTTGCCTCTGGAGCGTCAAAGAAAACAGAAGCAAAACTATCGCAAACCGGATGAGCCTGCTTATCTCTGATGAGCACAGACAGGTGGCGTAAAATGGACCTTTGGCCACGCGCTCCGCTGTTCGCATTTCGTTTGGCGCCGAGAGTGCGTATTTGACCAAGGTAATAAAACAGCGCACTATGCTTTCCATGAAATAAGAAGCTCATGAGAATTCAGAAAGAAGTTTTCTTTAAACTAAAAACGTTCGTTTTCTCGCTTTGCCTCTGGAGCGTCAAAGAAAACAGAAGCAAAACTATCGCAAACCGGATGAGCCTGCTTATCTCTGATGAGCACAGACAGGTGGCGTAAAATGGACCTTTGGCCACGCGCTCCGCTGTTCGCATTTCGTTTGGCGCCGAGAATGCGTATTTGACCAAGGTAATAAAACAGCGCACTATGCTTTCCATGAAATAAGAAGCTCATGAGAATTCAGAAAGAAGTTTTCTTTAAACTAAAAACGTTCGTTTTCTCGCTTTGCCTCTGGAGCGTCACCCGCCGCGGTGGCTCTGTGGTTAAGGCGCTCGGCTATTGATCCGGAGTTCCTGAGTTCGAACCCAACCGCGGCGGCTGCGTTTCGATGGAGGCGAAACGCTAAGGCGCCCGTGTGCTGTGCGATGTCAGTGCAGGTTAATGATCCCCAGGGGGTTGAAATTATACCGAAGCCCTCCACTACGGCTCCTCTTTCTTCCTTTCTTCTTTCACTCACTCCTTTATCCCTTTTCGTATGGCGCGGTTCAGGTGTTCGCCGATATATGAGACAGATACTGCGCCATTTCCTTTCCACAAAAACCAATTATCGATTTTTCTGGAGCGTCACGTGCAGTGATTCCTCCTATCTCAATTCGCGCAGCGCGGTACCGCTGGAAGCCATGTCTGTAGATCGCATGGGTAAAGCGAGCGCTCTCAGCTCCTTGGCCTGCAGCACTTTGATTTTACTTTTATACTCGGCATATTATCAGCTAGTTACACAGGGGCTTTTTCGCTTCTATAGGAAGATTTCTGTGAAAGCGGTTAGGGTCAGACGTAAGCTGTAAATCTAAAAATTGCAATGTGCTAAGCTGTGGATCTTCATGGGTGAACTTTGAAGCGAGATGTGCCTGTTAAGCTATAAGCCCTTCCATTCCAATCCAGGAAAAAAACCGGCAGCATTACCGGACGCATGGGTATGGCAGAGAAGTAATCTTGCTGTCACAAGATGAGCGATAGCGCTATCAGCGTCTGGTTGCGCTGTGAACAAATAGACGCCTACCGGTTGCTTGAATTATGAACTGAACGAATGCCTTCGCTTGCATCGCATCAAGATGGCCATTGCTTCGAAGCAATCTTACCTCGTATATATAAGGGTAGACATGCACTTATGGCAGGAAAGGCACACCTGGTGCTGCCGGCTCTCCAAATTGCTGGCGCAGGTCCCATTGAGTTGAAAGCGTTGACTTGTTAGAGAATTTCATGCAGCGCCAGTTCGCCGTAGTCCACGATTCATGGTAGCGTACAAACACAAGCTTTGCTTTCCTATTTGCTTCGGACACTTCTGGTTTCTGCGACGGTTAAAAAGCTTCGCGGAACATCTCCGTGCAGATGACGTCTAGTGATTGACGTGCTGGCACAACTGAAAAGTTGAAATTGAAAACCTCTACCTCACCAGCCGTAATGTTAGGCGTGTCTGCACCAGCGGCCAGAGCAAGTAGGTATTGATCCTTGCCGGTAACCAGCTGGCTGTGCCCGCGATGCATGTTTCCAAGCCATCCCACACCACAGAATGCCTGGAAAAGTCTGGTAACTGCAGTCACTGGGCGTTGTTTTTACGCGTTGCGGCACACCGGGACGGTAAAGGGAAATGATTCGTGCTCTGTTTTCCAGCCGTAGGCTGACGCGTGAATGTTATATTCCAGTGTATTTGAGTGCTTTTCTGGTAGAGACAAAGCTATCAGCAACAAGCGATTCAGAAACTGTCACGTTGAACACCGACCGCAATTCGTTCGTTTTATTTTCCACTGTTCGCATCACGACCAGACGCTGGTAACACGGCGATGATGGAAACTTAAAGTGCTAGAGGCCAGGGGTCTACGAAAGCTCGCCTCACACACGCGGGCCAAAGTCGGTGCCGCCAACGAGGGAAAGTGGCACTCCAGTGGCAATGCGGGAAAATGACCGACTAAGAAAACACAAGCAAAACTACCGCAAACCGAATGAGCACAAATGCGCTCCGATGGTGGCAGGCTGACGGCGTAAACAGACCTTTCGCTACGCGCTCTGATGTTCGCATTTCATTGGGCGCCGATAGTACCTTCTGGCCGAGGGATTTTAGACTGAGGCTGTAATCGCGAAATGCTCTAGGAATGGCTCCCTTTCCTTTTTGTTGTTTAAGAGGTGGCATCACGAACTACTTGAAAGCGCGGGTAGATGATACAGAGAAGCTGTGCTGCGGAACATGAGTGAAAAAGAGTGAATCCTGGAGAGGTTCCTAAATAAATTTTATCTGGTTAACGTACACTGATAACGAATAAAGTTTCCATATATCGATAGATCAAGGTGTTGTAATGACAGAGACGGTATTTTATACAAAATGAAAATTTTCAAAGATTACAAATAAAACAAAACAGCTATCTCCGCCACCGGCCGATTTTGCGAGCAGACTGTAGTGACACTAAGAAGGCCTCTATAATGTGGATCACTGAGGCTGAGCTATACCTCCGTTCAGTGCCAAACACTGATCGTGGAGTCTTTTTCAGTATAGGCGTCATGACTTAAAATCGGCTTGCGGAAAAAAAAAATGTTTCGGACTAAATTCAAATTTCTCAGCAATAAATGAGCCTTTTGCTGCCAATAAAAGCCAACACAGCGAGAAAGCTCCATAGAATCGAACTTTTTTAGAATGAAAACTGAACAGAAATAGAGTTTTTTGCTATTTTACTTTCTCAAAACAAAATGAAAAAAAATTCTTGGATTCGATCTTTCGCTCTAGTTTAGCCACTTGAGCAACATAGCCTAAAAAAGCAGGACTATTTCTCACTGCCGTTATGACAGCCGTCACGACGCATTTCATCTCTTCCCTCAGATATGTAAAATATGCTCTTTTTTCTCTTTATGACCTGAAAACCCGTCTAAATTTTCGTATCTATTAATACGGCATTTTTGTATCAAGGATTTAACAGGCATCGGAGATACTTCCGAGCTCGCAGCTATCCCATGCAGTTTCATACTCAACCCGTAAGGACCGACTTGATAGTTCGATCAGTTCACCTACATATTCCTGCTCTTCTTTGCGCAGATATTCTTATACGTCTGAATGATCAAGAGGTCAGTATTTTCTTTAGATTGTGCGATTGCAAGACAACGTTAATGTGATGCCACGTAGATTTGGGTTTACAATCTCACGTGCCTAATTTTCACGCTTATCATCAATGCGATTGGTTGATCACAAAGTCTTCGCCTGAACGTGTATGCAATAGAGAGCAGGCCTACGCTACCCATGCAAGGTATTTACTTCTCTGCCCCAGCAAAAACTGCTGGGAAATCATGAGCTCCTTTATTCCGGCATCAAGTTGGTCTTAATATATTACGACACGTTAGTGCGTAACAAGGATATTTTCAAAAGTACAGGAACAGCAAGTCGCTTTGCAGTCGCCGCGTCTGGTAGGTACTTCTATTAACCTCTGGTTGAAAAAGAATTTGAAGTATAAAAACTGTGCGATGTCAGTGCACGTTAAAGATCCCCAGGTGGTCGAAATTATTCCGGAGCCCTCCACTACGGCACCTCTTTCTTTCTTTCTTTCTTCTTTCACTCCCTCCTTTATCCCTTTCCTTACGGCGCGGCTCAGGTGTCCAACGATATATGAGACAGATACTGCGCCATTTTCCTTTCCCCAAAAAGCCAATTATTATTAAAAAATGAAGGTATGATTGGGCGGCCGTGATCTGCTGCGAGCTTGTAAAAATAAACGACTAGGGAAGCGAAAATCCGGTAAACACCACTGCTGTCATCTCCGCCAAATGGTATACAGGCTGGTTGAGAGACAGGCTGTTAGAATCTCACAGGCTGTGAATGAGGTTCTGCGCACCATCCAGTTCTCCTAACTTATATATTTATTCTCAACTTACGGCTTCTTTACATATTTAGTTACTGATATCCCCCTTTACACCTGTTCCCGCTCTGTTCTGTTGGTTTGTCAAAGAAAGTGCGCAGAACGGCTCGTCGCACTCTTGCGATCGCAGAAACTGATACGCCTCCATTTTCCATTGAATTCTGTGAACTTCCAGTTTATGCTTGTTTCTCTCTGCTATCTTTGCAGACTTTTAGAGGCATATGCACAAACACATTTCACAGTGTTCAGCACTTACTTTTCGAGCTGCCTGTGCTCAGGCCCTTCATACTAAGAGCAATATCGAGTTAGAATAAAACAGGCAGAAAAAAAAGAGGGACTCATGCCGGTTTCGTTTTGCCTCGGTCTTCAAATTCACATGCTCCTCTCGCGGTTCAGGTGCTTTTGGTTTTGCTTGTAGGCCTCGTTTCTACTGCAGTATCTTACTGTTGCTGTGCACTGAATCAGTGCCGCAAGCAAATTTTAAGCTTCGGAGAAGCACACGGAACTAGGCTCTCTGTTCCCACCCTTTTTCTGCTTCCAACTTTTGTTATTCCATAAACAAATTTTTCTACCTGCCTGATCGGTTAGTAAGAACAGCGTTCTATCGACGTAGCAGCGTAAGTTTGGTTCGCACTTCGATCAATCATGCTTGCTATAAAAATGCAGCAACCCACTCCCGTCCTGGGTAAACAATTTTCAGTATGCATGGAGAGTTTTAAATAATGGTGAACTAATATTAAATTAGTTGAAGTGGTAGCCGTAGTGGTGACGATGGTGGTGGCCGATCGCGATGAAGATGGCTATGTGGATGGCGGTTATGGTGCTAATAGCAGCAGTAGCAGTGCTAGTATTAGAAGAAGAATAGAGAAAGGCTTTTTTTGGCTGCTCAGAGTCAAGTCAAAAGATGGGAGTGAGACTGGCGCACGAGTATGTGAGCAAGTGAGCGCCGAGCGCACATACACCAGGTGCTGCGGGGAATCCGGCCATTAATTTTTAAAAATAGGGACGTTGAGGTAAATAACAGCGCTTTACGGCATCATAATACCGCTTTTGGCGGCCGTCAAAGACAGGTGAACTCATGTTCATTAGCAGACTGACTGACTAAATTGTAACCGTTGCCTTTTTGCCTATTAGCAACAGGCTCGTTATTGCAGTTAAAGATTTGCAGGGGCATAGGTGCTGCGGAGAATCCGGCCATTAATTTTTTAAAAATAGGAACTTTGAGGTAAATAAAAGCGCTTTACGGCATCGTATTACCGCTTTTGGCGGCCGTCACAGACAGGTGAATCATGTCCTTTGGCAGACTGATTGACTAAATTGTAATTGTTGACTTTTTGCCTATTAGCAACAGGCTCGTTATTGCAGTTAAAGATTTGCAGAAGGCATAGGTAATAGCCATACCGGTTTTTAGAATTCCAAAAACGCGATTACTATCGCCGCTGTAGCTTAACAAATTTGGGCCATTTCTCGCACTGTTCGGAAACCGCGCGCCAGCGTCAAGCCGGAAGTAACGCTCATCAAATCGTGACCTTCCGGAGCGACGTACCACGTAACAATCGCTTGGGTCGATGCTAACGAGAAATATACACCTTTAGCATACCGTGTGTCGTGCTACCGTTACCGGTACAGGAGTTCTGGGAGCCCGCGCGCAACCAATGCGCATGCGCAAATCATCTTGATGGTGCCAGGTGGCGCCAGGTACCCGGCAGCTGCGCTCGCGCCAGCAGCATCGGGACCAATCAGGGTGTGTTCACGGGCTGAGGGCGGGCTCCCGGAACAGCGGTAACGGTAATGGTAGCACGGTACACGGTATGCTAAATGTGCCTAATTGTTCATTTAATGGAAATTTACTCCACCCTGGTGGACTAACCTAAAACATCTGGCCAACACTGTTCCGACTTGGAGTTATTGATCAATTCGCTCTCGCGCTGCCAATGCTAGCCGTACTGTTTAGCTCAGTAGGTAGAGCGAATGCCCCGGTTAGGCGGTGGTTCCGTATTCCAACCCCAGACCCGGCCGAATTTTTCTTTAAGTACGAAACTAACGCTGAAGCTGCTTAGCTTTCACGTGTAGTCATGTAGTTGCACTTGGGTTGATGATTATGACGAATTACTGCCTATTACATAATTTTTGTGTGCGTTGTTCCTTGTGTATACATGAAATAACAACACTGAGGAGTACGCACATAAAGAAACATACTTCGTAAAGAGCGGACACTCCCGTAGGGCCCTGCGGCTGAGCTACTACACTGCCGCCAGCGCCTCGAGCGGGTGGTCAGACCGCTAATTTCGTCCTCCGAGATTTTAGGCAGGTGTTTCAGCTCTGTTTCAGTTTCGGTTTCGGTAGCAATGCTTTCGATTCTGGTTTCCCTTTGGCTATTAAAATATTCAACTACATCGTCCAAGTGAACCACAAGGGCTTTAATATTTCATTTCTAAGCATGCCATACATATAGACGTAATAAACTTTCAGATCGCAGAGGATAGCCGACCTTTACTCGAAATACCACCTAGCTTCTCGAAGTACGCAAGCTGAATTAGCTCATGCAGGTTGGAATAATGCAATCAGAGCGGTTCTTACTTTTATTTTGTGCCGTCTATTGAGCCGCCTCTTTCAGTTGCAGACATACAAGAGAGTGTTTACACACAAAGAGGTTATTTTTTCTTGTTTACAATTACAACTGTGCAGAAAAAAATGCTGGATCACACACATTTTATAAAATACATCAGAATACCAATGCAACAGGAAAGAAGTCATGGTAAAGCGGGTGGCACCATGTCACGAACAAAAATATTGCATGTACGCTCTGCGGGTTTGTCATCTAAAGCATCATCCGTGCGAACAACAGAACAGGGGTTGTCAACAGCTAGACACAAGTAACGTGTTAAAAAGGTACGTATAGCGCGCTCGATTCCTGCACATCAGCAGCTTTGGGCGATAGGCATAGGTTCATAGGCTGTTGAGAAATACAAGCACAACATATTCAATACATCATAGTAACACAATAGTAAGCTTGCACTCTTCGTAAAAGGCGATTATTGCGATTCTTTGGTCAAGGTGTAGACACCACGCAAAAAAATCCACATTCGGGCTGCACGCCCAATGCACGCCTAAAACAAGACAAATATGAATAAATGGCAAACAACAACGGAAGTCGTCTGTTCGAAAAAGGCTGCAGTTGCCTTCGAGAACAATAAAAAAATACAACTTTCTACAAGCATTGTCATATATGTACACAATTAAGTCCATATCTTTACTAATTATCGAACCTAGCAAAAGGAAGGAAAGATGTAATAAATGATCAGCGCAACAATGAACATAGCGACGGATTTATGTAAGCGAACCCTGTATTCTATTGGCAGCGATGAGAAACAATGAGACATCAGGCTTTAAATTTGTCCAGCTGTCTGGCAGACACTGATTTCTTGAATCGAATGCTATCTAAGTTTCTAATGATGAAGCGTACATGCCAGAAAAGGCGAATTCTGCAGAACATCCTCAGAAACCTTTCACGGCACTGCAGGGAGCAAAAAGGAAAATCGCAAACATTTGCCATGAGCTCATACAGTGTGCCACAGACATGGCATACATCGGATGTTTCTTCAATTACAGAAAGGAATCGAGTCTCCAGTTGCTGTATAAATGCAAAAGCTGCTTCAGAAGGAACTCTCAAGTTTCCAAAAAACCTACCCGGAATATGATAGGCTTTGAGCATGGAGAAATACTGATGCGGTTTGTTTAGGCCACAATTCTCATATTTGAGCACTTCGGATCATGTGCATTCTTCTTCGTATTTCTAAGAAATTGCCTAATTACAAATCCACGACACGACAAGCGCACACTGAAAATGACCTTGACCGAGCTGACAACCCCAGTATCCTGTGGGCTGAACAGTAGGAATAGCCGTCTTCTTCAGCGAAGTCATCCCGTGGTCCATTAAGTCATCTGCGGTGAAATGGTCCCCTCAGATGCGGTACGTGGCGTACAGCTGGGTCGGCGACTTTTCTAACAGGTCGCCCCTCTTGGCATACTCGATCCAAGCCTTCGACCCGAAACAATTATGGCGCAGTATAACATGTAATTATTCGCCTCACTGGCTGACTAAAAAAAAGCGTGCGCATAAGCCGGTTCTAACAAGAGATTGGCAGCACTGTTTTATATTTTCTTTAAAGTACACATAAAAGGCGTCAATCACCTGCTGTCAAGAGGAATGCGGCAGAACTTCGTCCCCGGCTTACTTTGTATTCGCCCGTTGTTCCCACACCATGAAACGCAGCAGTAGCTCCCGTAATTTAACGTGCTCAGTGGCATAATAGAGTGGGCTTGTGTACACACTGTAAAGATTGTTACAGTCATCAAATACAAAGAGAAAATATCGCAGCAAAACAGAGAGAAAATTACAATAAACTCGCTGATGACAGTTATTTATAATATGCTTGCAGGCAATCAAGTTAGCATATCATTCATGAAAAATTCTACTTAGCTTTAATTCCTTGCGGAAGCGAGCTGACGTAAACTGATTTTGTGTCTATAAAGCAGTGACTGTTGTCAATGGTTCTCTTTCTGGTTTTCTTCCAGTCCGTACCTATATACGGTAAGGGCCAGTGAAAAGCTTTCATTTTACAGTGATCACACACTGTCGTAATGACTGCGTAGATAGCGGTATCCGCAACGATTTTCTGATACACCTTCACGTGAGCACTTTCGATTGTGGTCGAGCCCTCGACCGGGATCCGACTTTCAATCGCGATGGATAATGATCGCTGATATAGCGGTCCAAGGATCGGGAGTAAGAACCGCCCTAGCGCCACAGATGTCACCAAGTAGGTCGGAAACAACCAACAAAATTTGCCAATTTGGCAGACCAAAGTCCTTGTCTATTACTTTTTCCAGGAAAAACAACATTTCAATTTGGTAATATGGCTAAAAAAAACGTACCTATCAATGCCGATCACCTGAAGTTCTCTGAAATACGTCAAGTCGGCGGTATTGACACAGATATGAGAAACGTATTAGCGTTCGTTGTACTGCAGTCTAAAACAGCTTTTTTTGTTTATATTTTAGGCTCCTCTCTTTGGCTGTTCGCTACCTAGCACTCTATGACACCTAAAAAGCACACAGTAGGTTTCGAACGCAATCGGGCAGCTTGATTGCGATGCTCCGATGGCAGTCAACTATTCCTATACGCGGCTCAAACGATATCTGGGCATATTGAGGCCCGATTAGGATCTGACCGATCACGATCAAAACTGCCCGTTTCCCGTGTGACGAAGGTATTTTCACGTGGTCGATTTCATATGTGCATTACACTGCTCGACCCACGTCATATAAAAGGTTTGTGTTACGATACGGGTGAACCATCTATAAATTTTGTGTTTGAAACCGAACGTGTTGCGAGTGACTTTTCGAAAACTACGCTTTCAAAGTAATGCATATGCTCTTCCGGAAAAGACAACAAACGGATGACTCACGGCTCATATTATATGCTACGCGTGCAAAATACGTTCACGAAGCATAACAAACGACTCCCTACAATCTTCTTAGCTAAGAAACATCTAAATTAATCCAGCGGGCAAAAGGAAAGAACTTACCGGAAAAACGAGGCGACGCGTTGAAAAGCGCGGTGAGGTGGGCGTAACCGGCGGCACATGACCGGCGCAGCACCAGCTTCTATATGGAAATAGAGCGCTTGGATGCAACCCGATGGACGTGTGATAAGCTGTCGACCTTTGAAGTAGAGTGGAAGCGAACATAGGCCACCTGGCGGGTGGTCAGACCCTTGTTTGATCGGCCGCGAAACGGCCTGAGTGTCCGCTCTTTACGAAGTATGTTTATCTATGGTACGCATTCATTCCAGCAGTGAAGTAGTCCATACGTACAATGGGGTAGATTACCCACAACACAACACGAAACAGCGGAAAGGTGAAAGTACGAAAGATTGCAAGTTTTTCTTCAATTCTCAACTATAGGGACCATGTGGAATCTCTTACGTTTCCGTCAAGGACCATGTTGGTCTCTGTGCTGCTGAGCATGTGTAACCCTTATAAGTGGCATAGGCCTGGCTACACACGAGAAATGGGGATCTTGGGTGTCGACGCAATGGCTTCTACATTTCTGAGATTCTTACAATTATTTGGCTTCTGCTACTTGAGGTTGGTTGAATTTGAAATTCAGTACAGTTCAGTTCTACTTGCTTGGGCAAAGAAGGCGTAATCCAGTCCAGCCTTCTCATTACATTGGGGTTTGCGGGAGTGCGGAGTCAGTTATTATTCTCCGCCTCCATACTCTTTGTTCAAATTTTTTAAAAATTCTGGATATACTAAGTTGCTTTAAAACTAAATAAATGATTACAATGATTTGAGATACTGCAT
This sequence comes from Amblyomma americanum, assembly GCA_030143305.2. Taxonomy (NCBI): domain Eukaryota; kingdom Metazoa; phylum Arthropoda; class Arachnida; order Ixodida; family Ixodidae; genus Amblyomma; species Amblyomma americanum. The sequence continues at coordinate 8,009 of JARKHS020008993.1, read as the reverse complement.
TTAACCACACAAACGTATTCGCACATTGGGAATTGTTTCGTATTGTGGTAATATTTGACAATAATATTTTAGAGACAGCGGTACGAAAAAGACCGGATCTTTACAATATAAATGGCAAGAAAACTGCCTGTAATTGAAACCAAGGAAATAATAGGGAAATTATTTTTCTAATGCGTGAAATGAACGAAGGGTTCGTTCTTGACACACTGAGGAGAACATCATCCGGTAATCATGGTGAACCATGCACCAATATTACGCCGAACATGAAGTGAGACTTGCGAAGCTTGCCATCCTGATGGTCTACAGCTTAGCACACGCAAGAGGAACCGGCACGCCACGAACAAGAAAGAGCGCCTTTCGAGCCTTCACAAAGTCTGCAATGACGACGAACAGGATGTCGATGACAGCGCGTAGCACTGTGCGTTACAGCGGTTCCATTTCCTCATCGCTCGCAAGCCGCTTCCTCGCCGGCTTAAAACTGACTCACAGAACAAGGTTGCATCTGTGCGTGCAGCAACTTGCTGCTTAAGAACGAGCAAGCGCGGATAGTCTATAAAATGAACAGTGAGTTCGGCGGAAAGGGAGGGTTCGGTGCGCATGCTCGCGAGCACTAGCGGCGCTGCAGATTTTCTGTTTGTATTTGCCGAAGCCAAGGCCTTGCGTCGAAGTTCAGTTGCACTCTGGATACATGCATCCCGAGTTAATGAGTCGTGAGCTCGTCCGTTCTCTCTCGATCTCCGCTTCGACAAGGAAGGCAGCAAAAGCGCAATGTGGCGTTCTGGTGCCCCATCACCTGAACGATAACCATTTCAAAGAATGCGGCTTCTATCACCTATAACATATAAAAAGAGCTATGTTGGTGCTGCGAACCACATAATGTTTGCATCTAATCTCGCCGACGAGCAAGATTATCATTTATTTACATTGGGGTTCTTCAAAGAAAAAATCATTATATCGGCGTATAAATCAAATCAAATTTATTTCAACATCACAATGGTACATGTGCAAAACTGTGTGCGCAGGCAAAGATCCTTATGGAGGCTTGACGAGACCTACACCCCTCCTAATTGAAACAAGAATTAATATAAACAGTGATATTTGCTTTCGCGATCCAAACCCAGAACCCCGGATTGACACCTACGGATCTCTACGAACTATTCTGTGGTGGCGACTGCCCGACTTTCAACTTTCGAGCTCACTAATGCTGCTTGTAGCCTAACCTTGGGAGTGTTCATCAGCGCCAACCCACAAATAATAGAGGCAGATGTTGCCTGTCAGGCCACATGTTCCACGCACAGCGTGATCGAACGGGGAGGGCAGCAATTGTGCGAGAATTTTCTTATGCTATCTATGGCATGAATACTGCCTGAACCGATGTGCTGGTAAAGCTGTTCCATTTGCAAGGCTGATGAAACTAGGGTCTCGTTATGATATGCATAGGAAGAAAGAAAAGAAATTGCTTTGATTTGGTTGTTTATCGGCGTGAAAATAGTAGTATAATCATGTTTTTAGGTGAGGAGATGAGAAGAAAGTATTCAATGATTTCGAAACGCCTGAAAGACAGAAAAGATAATAGCAGACAGGGGCAAGGCTTTTGTTTTTCACCCTGGCGTTGAAGAAAACACTTGAATGAGCAACCGGTGCTAAGGAAATGATAACCGCATTACCAAAGGGCTCAGCTGGTCACAGCTAGTAATCCAGGAAGAGATTATTGCGGACACTGAAGCAACCACGAATGAAGATGGTAGGAGAGGTTTTGCTACTTGCAGTGCCTCGATGAGTAGGCGCACAACGTGCGCGCAAATGTGGGATTTTGGAATGCAGACGAAGTTCACTGATGCCCAGCAGTCGACGCTCAGTCTAGACGTATGTGCACAGGCATTTGTTTCGCGTCAATATTACAAATAAGTCATGATGTTGTTACGTGGCGACCAGTTGAAGAATCAGGCGCAATGAACGATGGCTCTTTCTTCGGCTGGTTGCCAGGTAACAATAAGAGAGGAAACAGAGAGTTAGAAATCCAGGTTTTCTTGCAGGATATTTTTGAGAGATATGGTTTTTCCTGCTGCTTCTGCGTCCAGCTCACAGGCCGCTTCAAATAAAAAAAAAACATTTACGGCATCAGAGCGGAAGCGTGGATCGAGCACGTACTGTCTGGAGCAAAAGTGGTTTACTCCGCTCAGGGCATGGCGGAGCGAGCGAAAACTGCGTCGCAGTGCCATCTGCAGGGGACGCCTAGTTCGAGACAGCCGATGGGGAAACCCTTTCTAAGCTGCAGGCATGTCGTTTGACTCCTTAGATAGGAACGGTCTGTAGCTCACCGAAATGCGAACGCAGCAGGAGTACCGATCCAGGATACCTCATTTTAATATTTTTTTCTATTTTTAATTCTGCGTTCTAGTTATCATATGAGCGCCGGCCGGCGTATTCCATGTGCTCGCGCGCAAACCTGCATATGAAAGCAGATGATATCTTGAACGGTATTCGTGATAGATCATGATGGCTTGTATGATTAAAATCTCGGCTCACCCTAGAGAGGCCTTAACACGAGCGCATGACCTTTACTTTAGTGGCCTAGTGATTTGGTCGACTATCCTCTCAGTTCTAAAAGCAAAGCAGCAAATTATAAATTGTGACATCGCCTATATATTAAGCTCGACAACAAGTCGTATCCCGTTCAGTGGCACCATCAGTGCCATTTTATTCACGCGAGAAAGTTAATACAAATAAATTCGGTAACGTTTCTTACACATTCGGCCAGGCGACAGTATTTGCGACAGTGATCCTAGAAGCCAATCCGGTCTGTCGGGAACTCGGTTCAAGATATTCGTTGCTTCCACGTCAGGTTAATCGCACGCAAGAATTTTACCGTGTCACGGAGCGGCGCGCACGGGCGCTTACTGATCGAAAGCGCAATGAAAACAGGAAGAAAAGTAAGCAGATCCCTGGATCCCCACCGCAGCGGAGATGGTGGGTATTTCGGCGTGTTGAAGTGCGTTGCAACCCATCGAGTCAAGCGGCATGCCTGCAGATTAGAAACAGTGCCTGATAGTCTGTGTCGATCTCAGAAGTCGCCTGTAGATGGCACTGCAATGCAGTTTTCACTCACTCCGCTACGCGGCGAGCTGAGTATACCACTTTTGCTCCCGTCAGTACATTAGAAATTCATATATTCCGAACACCGCCGAGGTCCGATCTAAGGAGGTGAAGATTATGCATATGGAGACCGAGAGACAGCACCGGCGTGCGTTTCGCGGGCTGCTATCTGTGGTGCCCAATGTCGATACAAGCAATAAAATGCTGTAAAAATACTGAACAGAAAGAAACGGGCCGGTTTCTTCCTGTGGCCAATCCTCATTAACGTTGCTAGTGAGAGAAGCACATTGGAGCCGCACCTGTCCTTTTATGCACAGTGTCTGTGCTAAAGCTCAAGAAAGAATTTTTACGACGACTCCCTCAGAGACGTGTGAACATTTTCAGAAGTAACTGAAGGGTACCCAGCTGTGCATCCGTAGAATAGAAAGGGATTAAACCTGTCGTGGGTGGGAACCTAAGCGGAGTAAAACATATCGGTTCCGCCTTCTTTGCCCGGCTTTCGCTCTTGCGTTGCTGAAGGCGGATACGGGATACAGTTTGTTTTCATTTTAGAAGTAATGTAAGAAGATATGGATGGGGTTGTTGCAGCGTGCTACTTCTTGCCTCGTAATACGAGTATTTGTTGCGAAAAATAAATACAATTATACTGATCTCTATTTACCTTTATTAATACCGAGCGCTGCCACACATCTAGAAAAATGTATCGGAATTCATCAAGGTCTTCCACACGAACGGCAACTCAGCACTCAAAGAACATATCGCGCATGTCACAAACAAGCGGCACAAAGATATGACGAAGACAGATCTGTAGGTGATAGGTGGCAGGGTAATAAATAATGCATCCACAAAATCACTTCGTGGTCAAGTTTTGTTCGCAGTGCCCAGGCACAAAATGTACTCCATAACAAACCCACCGTACCAGTTCGTGGTCGCAGAGGTGGCTCGCAGATATCCATACTGCACTTAGCTGATGTCTTGCCGACAGCACAGCAATCAGCTCGCATATTTCGCGAACGTGACACCGAGTGTTCTCTAAGAGCATCTGGCGCCTCAAAGGAGATAACAACAGCCTGTATTGGGCGAAGTTGTAGTGCGTTTGTAGCATATGTGCCCTGGACACTTGCAAGTGGAAGTGGACGACTTATTGTTATGTTTAGTGTATCTCTGCGCCATTGCAAGTGTCTAGTGCTTGCAGTAATGCTAAAGTAAATGCTCAATGTCTACTTAGGATACGCTCCAGGAAAACATCACACTGTTAGCTCTGCCGGTCGTGCACAGACATCTGCAGGAATAATTGGTTTCAAAATGCACAATCTACGAATACTTGTTTCTACACAAAAAGCAACTTTATATTTGATTGAAATTTGTTACCTTTGTCGATGTAGAACAGTACAGAGCTGTCGGCAATATTTTCAAATGAGGAATCTTGGCCGATCATGGCAGACGTCTTGGGAAATGTGTAACGCGCTACGCAATGTACCAGGCCAAAGAGGCACATTTGATTACCTTCATGCCTGCCACGAGTGCTAAAGCATCAGCTTCTGTATTGTAATGAATGTCGCAACGACTCGGAACCAACTGAAATAAAATATCACGATGAGGAGCTTTGAAATTTGTGGAAGCGCTTTCAAATGATAATCTTTGGCTTATTTCTTCTTTCATGGCTCAAGACTTTCAGTCTCAGCAGTGATGCCTGCAAGTCGCTTAACATCACCCAACTGAAATGACCTGAAATTCTACAAATAAGCGCAATTCATTTCATATTTATGGTGGTGGTAGTGGTTTTATTAAAAATAATAGTAAAAAGGAAGGAAAAGATTTTTTGCTTGGCCCGGCATCTGCCATCGATATTGAAGCACCTGAGCTGGGGCAGCGGAAATAAAGGATAGCAGGCAGAATGGAGAAATGAAATGAGAGAGGTCAACTCAGGACGCCAAATGGATAGTTTGTACGTTTTTTCTATCAGAGTCGTGTTACACAAAAGATTGGTGGGGAACTTCAATCTTTTCGTGAACTATCTGTACGTTGCGGATGCAACTGCAGAACATGTGGTAGATGTGGACCTTGAAAACTACGTCGCCACAAAGACCTATCTTTAAACCTATGCTGGCTCTGATATTGAAACCTTTGGGCACAGTTATCTGACAGCAGTCGAAGTACCACGAACACTGAGACGAAGGAACCTAAATTTCATCAAATGGTCTTGTAGGTGAACAGTAAAGAAACATGCAGCTCAATACTCGAACATGGTTGCGCGTTCTGGGATCTTTAAATTGCCGAGCATACATGTAGGCAATCTTGTGAGAGAAAGTTAATCAAGTGCAGCAGTAAGCCGCACCCTATTAACGCGATAGCGTTAAGGAGCTCGTGTCGCAGAAAAGCCGGTGTCGTCGGCGGCGTTGGCCGTGAGCGAAAAATGGCGCATCTCGGTGGACACCTGAACCGCGCCGTAAAGGAAAGGGATTTTCCTTCCCTTACGTTGCGAAAGTGATTCTGCTCAGTACGAGAGGAACCGCAGAGTCGGACACTTGGTTCACGTGCTTGGTCGAGAGACCAGTGGTGCGAAGCTACCATCCGTGGGATTACGACTGAACGCCTCTAAGTCAGAATCCCGTCTAAGCACAGCAACGGTATCGTGTGCGCTAGCCGCGAAAGCGGGTGAGATTAGCGCCGGGTCGAGCGCGACGGGCCGTCGCGCTCGACCCGGCTCGATGAAGCCAAATGTGCCCAGAGAGCGTTACACCAGAGGCCGAGTTTTGGGAAGGCCACTGGTCGCTCTCCGGGGCTCCGGCTGGCCTGAATCGCTGCAGCGTCAAATCGTCTGAAGACGACTGAGGTACCTGAAGGGGGAAGGGATTTTCCTTCCCTTACGGCGCAGTTGTGAGACAGGCGTCATTTCTTTCCTTAAAACCAATTTTCATTTCATTTTCCTTCCCTTACAGCCCGGTTCGGGTGTCCACCGAGATATGTGAGACAGGCGTCCTTTCCTTAAATTGCACAACGGCCGGTCGCGCCGAACGGGCGATGGGTTCCGTGTCACTCCTTTGCAACGCTGCAACACACTGTCGCGTCTCACTCTTAAAGACGAAGCTTAAGCGTCCTCTCAATTTTTTTTGAAATCAACGCAAAATTTACTGGAAAAATCTTCCACCTCAATAAGTTCACCGTACTTGACTGAAATACAAGCATAAAACGTGAATAACTGCACGAAACTTCATTCCCATGGTTCAAGAAGGGATCCCGAGCAAAAAAAAATTAAGGAATGTTTATTTGTTAGAAGCCCCATTTAGCCATTCTTTGTACGAACGAGCTGTAATATAAAGCAGTTTGTAACAGGAAAATTTTTTCATTACTACAATAATGCACATTTCGACGATTTAACTGCCTCAATATATTTGTGTATATCACTTTTTCGTTCTGTGTCCGGTCATTAGTTGTTCTCCCCAACCCCACCGTAAGGAAGGAGGAAGATGAAAGGCAGAGAGGTTAACTGGAAGAGTAACCGGTTTGCTACCCTGCACGGGCGGAAGGGGTGAAGAGATAAAAAGATGAAGTAGAAAAGAGAGTAGTATGAAATTGAAGTACTATGCAAGTCACAGCGTTCCGTACACTCACAGTCTCTCGTGCAGGCCAGAAGTCTTCAAGAAGCGGAATAGTGCCTTGGAGGCCTTCACCGCCGACCCCACCGTAACGTTCGTATGAAATCTTACGACTATAAGAGGAAAATTGAAGCAAGATCAAACAGGGCTAGACGTTGCTAGTGTGATTCTGAATACCAATAATAAAATCAATAAAATTGTCACATCCTTCTCCAAAAACAAGGCGGGAGCGTTTTCAATGTGCCGAATGCAGCTCATATCTCCTACCCTCTCATGTCCTTGGTCTAATGAAACAAACGGTTCAATTAATTCGCAGATCAAACACAATGACTGGCCTGGCGAATCAATGATTTTTGAATTTTTGAAAGGGAAAGGCAATCCCGGCAGGATAGACACTACTGCAGAACTTATTCCTTCGTTTGCCCTGAAAATAGTTCCTAGAGCTTAAGATTGTAAGGATTGTGCTGGCGGTAGCCCGGCATAATTTTTCCACTTTTATTTTGGGTTGTGTGTCTGTCTCCTCCTCGATTTAAAATCAGCGAACTGACCATAGATAGTTCAAAGCCAGTAGAGCAACATGAGAACACGGTTTGAAAATGTTATTTTTCCACATTAACACGTTAACGACGTAACGCAGAATAAAACAAAAATACCCATATTGGCATTCCTAGGTAGTGAAAGCAATGCTACTTCTGGTCGGCTGGCGAAACTCAGCAGCAATGAAATTATAGTGTGGTCATAGCGTGCTGCTGTCCCTGGTATTGCAATCGGATGCCACGATGAATGAAATGTTTATCTGTCGCAATCACTTTCTTTCAGCTCCAATTTTAAGAGCTGGAGCAATGTGGAGGAGGAAGTAGCATAGCTACGGCAAATTATCTGGCGGAATTTTATTCACGAGCTTGTCAAAGCAATATTGCAACCATAAGCAAGAGTAAGAATAAATTTACGCGAATAAGCTAGCCAAAACACCGCAGCCGCGTTTCAAGACTTCGCTGCGTGCCTCTAAGCTGTTCGCGTGGACATAAATCAATAGACGAAGAACGTCTGACAACTTCGCTGCCACTTTCAAGAACCATTCACTTCTCGCCTGCTTTGCTCATCATTAGCGGTGGAAAACGCTCCGGCGATGGCGGCTATCATAAAAATGGAGTCTCGTCAGTCCGGTCGGCTGCGCGGTTTTCACGTTCAATTTCATCTGCACGAGCGTCTTGGCCCCGCTACTCAAGACCAACTTCAAGAATGGACCCCAAGTCAGACGGAGAGAAAGAGTAGGCAGAAAAACTCTGCCGGCCTTTTACTTTCCCCTGAACC
>JARKHS020008992.1:0-29001 GCA_030143305.2 Amblyomma americanum | reverse complement strand
GGGGATTGCTTCTAATTTTTGAAAATAGCTGCTCATAATACTGAGCTTTCGCTTGTTTTACCAGCGAGTTCACCATATTTCTATACTTCTTGTATTCAGTAAACTCTGTAGGGTCACGACATTTAACAAAGGCGTGGTACATCTTGTTCTTTCTACTTATCATCTTCAATATAGCTTTGCTGATCCATGGCTTTCTTATTTTTTTACTGTGCCGCTTCTGCGTCTTTACTGGAACAGACTGATCGTAGCACAACATAAGTTTATCGAAAAACACATCATACGACTTGTTCGGGTCTTTTTTCATTCAGAACAGGTTGCGAGTCAGTGGTACTGATAAGAGAGCGAAAGATTTCCAGAGCGCGTCCGTTTATAACGCGGGACTCTTTAATTTCTCTTTCTTTATATTTAAAATTCGCACGTGGAATGGAACAGAATGTTGCTAGGTAGTCGCTTATATATACTGATAATAATCCAGAAATACTGCCGGGCGGATGCATATTACTGATACAGATATCTAGTAGCGTGGCAGATTCTGCCGTGAGTCGGGTCGCTTTTGTAATAAGATTCACACATGCAATGGAATATATCATAATTTAATCCGCAATATTTCCTCCCTTTTTCTTTATTTATTGTCAAGCTGCAATTTTCATCCATATCGAGCTTAGTGTTTGCGCTTTACAGGCTCTGTAAGTTGTGTATGTATTTCCTGCCGGGATTTGAACTTCGCGCCAAATTTAACTAGCGGGACGTGGCTCGATCTGGCGTCAGAATATTTTGTCGCTACTACATTCTACCATCAACCTCTTGGTTGTCTGTGTTCGTGCACGCAGGTTTTCACTCAGAACTTCGGCGGACTTAAGCTCTCCTTCTTTTTTCTTGCTTGGGCTGTATTCGGAAGGGATTTCTGCTTTTTTTTTTGCTCGAGCTAGTGGTGCAAGGTGCCAAAACACAGGAAGGGGGCTCCCTATTCAGGACATGTGGAGGAACAGCTTTGTTCCTTCAGGACATGTGGAAGAACAGCTCTGTTCCTTGCCCAGCGCAGGGCGCAGTAACCCAGGGGGTGATACAAGACAAGATTGCACCTGCAAATATTCCTCATAGGTGGCCCTTGAGCCAATAGCGGCACTTACATGAACCCAACAGGGCCTGGTTGTCGAGTTGTCGGGCCGAAAACCGGTACTGGGTTCATATAAACGTGCGCTGTGAAATATGAGCCTTATAAAAGTGTTATCATGAGTTCGTGCTGTGAAGACGCACTGATAATTTGTTGCGATGGAGTAATGGAAACGTAACGTGCCATACTTTTTTTGGTAACGGTAACGTGTTACCTTTTTTGTAGCTAATGTAGGGCGATAATGCGTTCCTTTTTTAGCGTAACAAGTCACATATTTGGTTACTTTTTTTCGGTAACGCCTACAACACTGGTTGCCTGTAAAGCAGCTTTGCTCTCACTTGAATCGGCCACTTTGTGCAGGCTGCGGTTGTTCTGAAATTTCAAAGTGCTTGTCTCTTTTATTTAGTACGTGCTCACGCAGCCATATGCCTATGAGTTCGCATATTCAGCCTGCAAAGTGTGATGTAGGAGCATGGTCTCTCATTTTTTCTGCTCAGTAAAAAGCAGATATGGTTTCAGGTACGCTGAAAATTAGCTGAATAGCTTCACATGCAATCACAATCATATCTCATTTGGCTCATTCAAGAAAGCAATGAAGACCCCTTTCTGCTCAGGAAAAAATTTTAATAGTGTTCCCAAGGGTTAGTCTGTCTCGCTCGGTTTGGCATTTTGCCTCAGTGCCCCTTAATCATCGCAAACTTAGCTGCAAAGAAAATGCAAGATTTCACTGAAGTTAGAATTGCTACACATGTATTCTTTGAAGAAATAGGAGCACAAAGTTTTTTAACTCCATGTTTGTTTTTTGAGATAGTGTGTAGGACGTCAGTAAAAATGGTGACCATGTGCAGTTTGCCCACATGCAGTAAATCATTAGTTGTTGAATTTGTCTCCCACTCCTCCCTTCAGGGGAGTTTCTTGCTTCATTCTTGAGCTCATCTCAATTATAGTGCCATGCTGAAGTGAATTCCGAGAAGCTTGGAAAGCTTCCTCTCATATAGAAATCCCTATGAATGATATTGGTTCTTATACCACCATCACACGGACAATTGCAATCTTGATGAGTTGATCGGGATCGAATTGAGTGCTGATACGGTGCTGCTACTTGGCCTACTCAATTGCGCCCGACCATGCTCAATCCCAAGCTGCTTCTCGAACTGCAATTTTAACCATTTTTTAGTGCGTTTACCTTTCCGCACAGGAAACAAGTTCAAACCTAAACCGGAGTGCGCAGATATATGTGGTGGAAAAGCTCTAAAATCTAAATATATTGCAACGAATACTGTGAATGAAGACGGACTGAATGAATGGTCTAGGCAGCACGTGTTTTCTGGGGATTTGTGCTTCGTGTCTTGTGCAGGCTCAGTGCTGTCGGCCTCTGCGCCGTGCCCAAGGTGCACTAATAAATCATCTGTTTCTTTTTTTTTTCAGGTACACGTTGGTCATGGCCAATACATTGACCCAGGTACTTGGGAGCGGCTGTTAACAGCAAACAATGACTCAGCGTTTTGTAAACAACTAGCAGTCCACTTGTGGGGCAATGCAGTATTGTCGGAGAGGACCGTGACGGGGACACTTCCGAACAATGCAGTTTCTAAAGGTGCGACGAAAGTATTCCCTCCGCTCTCCCCTGCCAGGGTAGCTTCAATGCAGATGAGTGGAAAACACTTGGTTAATAACATTTTCTAAAAGCTGCAATGTTTCGTGCTCATGCATTTTTTCTCTAACATATTTGTATGATACAGAAAAGCCTCGTTAACGTTATGTCACTGGGACTGCAGAAAAGATTCGAAATAACGAAGTTTGAATTATTCACATTTTACTGGATATCAGTTAACCTAGAATTGCTACCCGTGACTTGGGGTTGTACTTTTAAGTTTTCTTTTTGTGACACTTTGCCGGACTTTGCAGAAACCTGAAAATTCATTGCAGAGACTGCCCCTCAAAAACTTGTGCACCTGTTTGGCAGAAGTAAATCACTGACTAATCATGAAAGAGCAGCTAGTCCGCTACATAATCAAGACAGCGAGGCTGCACGATCATTGTGTCAGCACGCCGTCTGTTGAGTTAACAAAGAAAGAATTAGACACGTTAAAATGTGACTACAAACCTCTATGATTACAAATCTTAGGTTGTCATTTTAAAAGGCTTGAATGATATGGTTTTGACGCCTGTGTTTTGAAGCTGTGAAGAAGTTATCAGAAGCAGTGTTTCTTTGAAGTAAAAATGAGTTGTAAGTCGGCGCATGTCTCTTGTCCCGTTGTTCTGCGCTGTTCCGTCAGAAATCAGTAACCAGCATGCCCAAGCTGCGGTCCTGGCTTTTCTCTGATCTGCCGCATATTCTTTTTGAGCCATGTCTCTGCAGACTCCTTCTGGCATTTTTTAAAGAATAAAGGCTGCCCTGATGATGAGATGCAAAAACGCCACAAGCGCCTACCTCGTTACTTGGCTCAAAAGTGCTCGGACTTGCGCCGCTAATCTAGTAAGTGAGCTCATCATTTTTTTTCATGGTCATCATCAGTCTGATTACATCCACTGCAGGGCAATGTGCTCTCCCATATATCCCTTAACCCTGTCGTGTGCCAGCTGTCGTGTGCCCACCTCACTTTCTGCCGTACCCTGCTACACTTGCCTTCTCTTGGAATTCATTCCATTACTCTTAAGAACCATCGGTTCTCTTGCCTTCGCCCATTTCGTCCTCTTGATTCTAACTAGGACGTCATTAAAGGGAAGCTGAAACGGTTTTCGAATCGCACGAAACGCGGTGGTTGCGAAGAAAGGACCTTGAAAATCGTGCGCAGACTTTTTACCAATTCTATTCGCAAACAGAGCTGCAATCGCTTCTTAAAAACCCGCCGCCGGCACGCCCTTGTCACTTCCGGAAGCGCCGGGTGGGTGAACGGCAGAGAGGGAGAACTGGCAGAAGTGACGCCATTCACAGAGAGTCGGCCGGCCGTCCGGCTGCGCTTGCTTCTCTGCGGCCTGCGGTTTGGCGAATTACAGACCAACGTAATCTCCTGCCAGTGCCGTTTACTTTCTCTCGTTAGGGCGTTCCGTGTAATGATTGAAGCCTGTACATTGAACAGTTTTGGCATGGCACTTCTTTCAAACAGCGCTCAGCACACAGCGTGGTAGAATCCCTCGGTTCTCCCACAGCCTCTTCCACGTTAACCGGACAATCTGGTGGTACGCAGCATGCCGAAACTGCCTGCACCAAATTTGTGCATCAATATTTCTCTTTTCGTTATATTACTTTCTTAACTGTATGTAAACTCTTTGCCTTTCCAGCTGGTTCACATCCATGCTGAGCTAAGGCCACTTCCAGCATTGTCTTTCAGGCACACAGTCTTGAACTCTTTTGAGCTTATTATGCGCTGTGTGCCTTTTGGCTTTTTCCTGATTGCTTGCACCTGATGGCAGCACAAGCAATTCTCTTAATCCTTCAACAGTGCGCAGCACATGGAGCTGCACCTAACTGAATGATAAAAACCGATTATATAAACCTAGCATACTTGAGTGAAGCAAACATTTGCATTTATGAGCGCTTGGCAATGGCTGAAGATTGACAATGGCACCAAAATTCATGCAAATTTGTCCTTGAGCCAGAACGGCAAAGTTGTCGAGCCGCGGTACGCATATATCTGTCACAAGCAATCCTGCCGGTTATCTCGATACGCAACAGCAGCAACTATATCTCGCAGCACGCCAGTTTTGATGAGCAGCACTACGAGCTCCGAAACGCAGCCATAATTATTGTTCAAAAGCGTATTCAGCATGCAAAAAAAAAACAACGTACGGGTGTAGGGGTAAGTGCAGAAGTTGAACAGTAGCTCAAAAATGCCCACAGAAAGAAAGCGCACATGGGAGCTTCCTCCCGGTCGCCTCGTCTCTTCGCGCTGCAGTACAGCCGTACACCCTCTCCAACTCGTCTAGTTTGGCATTTATTTGCAGTTCTAAAAGGCCTTCGGGAGTAATTAGGCAAGTAACTATAAATAAATGAACAAACAAAAGCTTTACCTCGCACGACTGGTGTAAGCTTGCCGGTGATCAGAATTAGATCATCTTTACAGGCGTTACAAGAAGTTGGTGGCAAGGCTTTTATGCAGCAGCGGTACACAGAAACGTTTCGACGCAATTTACTTTTTTTTACTGCCACTTCACCTACATAAAAGATATGCACGCGCATGCACCTACGCAAAGAATACGTATCAGTCAAAATTTGGTTTTCGTGTAACCCTGGTAGATCATGAAAGGCCCATACTGGGTGAACGAAATTTCCGGCTTGCAGGCGCCGTTATGCGGTCGCTTCTCTATTTCTTAGCTTCTTATCAGGCGGTGGCACCAGTTTTATGTTTAGTCTGTAGTTCTCAACAATTTTGGAATAGGTTTGCGGGCGCTCGTCCAGGTTACAGTCCGACGGTTCCACAGTTATCCGGAAGCAGAGAATATGGGAGTGCGCCGACTACCATCCAGTCGAGATTACCAACACGTTAAAATGTCGCGACTTGACTTTCGCTGCCGGCGCACTCCGCAGCGTCGTTGTTTCCGCCGTTTTCTGAAGCTGCTGATGGCTCGAACATGTATGGCGAAAGTACAAACTGTTCAACACTTCTTGAATTATCCATAATTTCCACAAGGGAGTTCTTAAAAGCTAGCTGAAGCAACGCGCTGCGCAGCAACGCCGTCAGTGCCGGCCGAAGATCCCCGTGGATGACGTCACGACGGTCCAGGTCAATCGCGGGCAAGAGCGGCGTTCGCTCGGCGCCCTGAGGCGGTGGGGCGCGTTTTCTTCTAAAAAACAACTTTTTGCGTTTATTTCCGCTCTTTTTCAATGAGATATTCTTTTTCAGCGGACTAAAAGCTATAAAATGACGTAGAGAACTCATTTTTGTTTTGGAAAAGTGCTTCAGCTTCCCATTAACACGCTTTGGTTCTCTTACCCACTCTGCCCTCTTCCTGTTTCAACGCTACACCTATCATGTTCCTTTTCATAGCTCACTGCGTGTTCCTCAATTTTATTAGGTTGAACTCTTTTTGTTATCCTCAGCATTTCTGCCCCATAGGTAAGTACCGGAAAGATAAAGCTGAACCAATTTATAACGCCCGTAGATATAACAAATGCTCACTTATTAAGAACGGATGAGTTGCTACTGTTACGTTTCGAAATATCCCGAGCCTAGGGACAGTGGGTTTCGGACGGACATCCGCTGGTCTGGCCAAACTGCTCCAAGCTGCTTCCTCGGGATCCCGGCGCGCGTATGTTTTCAATTGTGTGCATCGGGAGAGCGGCGCCGAGAGGGTCGTGCGCTAAGTGGCAAAGCCCATTACAACCAGTTGCCGGAGGCGGCGTGAGTGTGTCTGGGTGTCCTGTTGGGTGGCCCGTGCCCGGCGGCGGACGCGGCTGCTGTTGTTTACAGCGAGCCCCACCGCCTGTGTACCAGCCGTTCTGAAGACGCCTCCTCTTCCATTGTGCGGAACTCTGTTCGCAAGTGGTGCTTCGACTTGTGCCTTGTTTTCGCTCCTTCCACCTGGGTCGCCTTTCGTGTTTGTCATCGCTGCTGCAGGAACGGCCAGGCGCCGGAAGTGGCGAGGGTGTGTCGGGGACGTCTCGGTGGGTGGTTCCCGAAGAAAGTGCACGTGACCCAAAAGGGTAGTGATTGGACGCTTTTCATTAAACCAAGTTCCCCAACTAGGGACCTGGGGAGACGGGACCCTTTAAAAACGAGCCGCAGTGCTCATTGTGGGACCGAAATCGCTTCGATCACCATGTAAATAAATCTCTGTTAGTTTTCTCTATTGCTCGACTCGTCTCTGCATCGTCGTCAAACGCGATGCCCGAGTGCCTGCTGCCCGACTTCTGACGATCGGCTCTTCGCTACCCGTTGGGTCCGCTAACGGAGCAGACACAGCGCAACACTACCGTCAAATTACGCATAATGCCCATAGTGATTCGTCGCGGATACAGCGAACAATTTTGGCCGCACCACTCTCTTATAGTAAACAAGAAGGCATCGAAACCTCTTGAAGTTCAAGAGGTCATGCTTCCAGCAAGCACAGAGATCAAGGAGCGTTTTTCACCCTTCTCGACAGTGCCCTGGAAAGAACACATGGACCCAAATATTCAAATGGCGGCATTGAAACAGTAACCTCCTACCAAGCCTGCACCGATGGCCTATGAGGGCAATCATTGCCTGTGTTTTAGCCAGCTGGGCAAAGCATCCTAAGTGGAAGAAGCGCGGTGCATGTGAGACAGGGGCATCGTCGAAAGCAGATATAATGACCTTGGCCGTAGATCAACACGCAGCAGCAATTTGAGAATTTTGAAAGCCAGGCTGGCCACGTGGTATGTATCGCCTGCCCAGTCGGCTCCATCTTTTGGCGCTGCTACTACATGCACCCAGCGTAATACAGCGGACAGTGCAGCTGATGCACTCTGCCATGAGCGCAGCGCTGTGCTACTGTACTCCTTGGCATGAGCCGAGGAACAACAGATGACGCTCGAAACACTACATTTTGTTATGCAAAGCTGCCAGATGTTTCCTCGGATGAATATGTTCCTACCCATCACGAAACTGCAGAGGCGCATGCTCTGACTAAGTGTGAGCACTCCCCTACTGCCAAGAATCTTTATGTGGCTGACCTGCCACCAGCTGGCATGCACACTTACACCTTCAGTTAAATCCCAACCGTAATTTTGATAGTTGGCAGCAAGGGTCTTGTCAAGGAATTAATGACACCTTAGAAGCCTGGAAGGAGCCATGACATAAGTAGGCGCGCATAAAGCAGAATTAAAAAATATATGCCACTTTGCTGTCCTTAGTATTTTTGGCTGTTATACGGAGAGTCCACTTAATACGATCGTCGGATGTAACGAACGGAATTTGTGTGTTGTCAGGTTCATTATAAGGGGACTCGACTACAACTGCTTTATACATTACTCTTAAGGAATATTGGTAAACTGTCATTCCATTCATGATCTGCGAGAACCTTCGAAATGCGCTCCACCCCATTCTTAATATAGTTATTTCGCTCTTGTGATTCAGATCTGCGGTCACTACCTGCCCTAAGAATTCCTTTACCACCTCCAGCACCTCGCTGCTAATTGTTAAGTGCTTTTCTGTTCCGAGACTGTTGAGAATTACTTACTTTAGCTTTCTGCATATTATTTTTTAGACCCACTGTTCGACTCTGTCTAACCCATTGATCATGCTTTGCAGTTCGTCTCCTGAGTGACTGATTGGAGGGTTCAGCTCTCTTTGGTTAATGGTAAACCTCGAGCGCAATGTTTCACTGCAGGAAGCCAGACTTACAGCGTAACACAGTGGGCCAGTGTAATGCATATAATTTTGCTTCGAAAAGTGCAGTTTTCTTCTGCATATGGTCTTGTGGTGGTCCATTTTTTGTGCCTTTTGCATCCAATTTTAGAATGTGTGTGAAACTTATGGTGTTAGGCATGAATACGAGCTTTCTTGCTTATTTTTTTCTCAGGACTGCCCGGAGGGAGGCGATTGTCAGGTGAACCACATCGTACACCTTAGGACAGCACCGAGAAAGGCATTTTGGGCCAATAAATATGATTGTGCTCAAGTAAGGTGTTTTCGTATCTGTTCTGGAGTGCACATACAGAGCCCGACCAGTCAGCTGCTCAATAACTGGGCAATGACTGCAGTACAGTAAAAGCTCGTTAAATCGAAGTCGTTGGGACCACGCATATTATTCGAATTAACTGACCACAGCAAAAATATGGAGACGGGAGAAAAATTTTGTTGCTGGAATGCGCTACCGCTATACTGGGCGAAATTTGTGTTTACCACTGCTGCATTTTGTTTTGTAGCTTCCCGCGGGATGGCATGGCACGCGCGTGCAACTCAAAGCAACAAATGTGTAACGATGCCATCACAAAGCCAGCAAGCTGAAGCCGATTGAAATAAAAAAGTGAAAAAATGAATGGCGATTAACTCAGCTAATCCAAGATATACAACGTGAAAGCTGTCAGCTTTCATTGTGTTCACTGGCCTTGGCATTGACAACGTTCTAGACGCTGATGATTTTGAGAAAACGAAGGGCACATAACTGGCTCCCTGGGTCAGTGGACACTTCAGTTGTGCTTTGCGGTTCATGGCGGTGGTGATAGATGTGGGGTGCATGCATTAGCGCTGACAACCTTGTGGCAGACACGCGGCACTGCTGCAATGGGCAGCAGCGTTCATTGGGTGACCAACTGCTCACGATCAACTATAAACTGCTACCTAGCAGGGTGGCCGCGTTGCCTATTCAGTGTATGGAACGCACTCGTTACCGATTCCAAGCTGTGTCTGCTTGGCTAGATCACATGGTCAGGCAGCAGCCGCTCCGCAGCTGTGGAGCCCAAGCACAGCGACGGAAGTCTGCTTGGCGGCGCGGTGAAGTCACGCGATGCGTTGCTGTGGCAGCGGCACAGCAAGGAAGTTCAAGGTCAATCTGCAGCCCACGGCAAATTCGCCGGGGTGAGGCCAGTAAATCTTTCGCTTTAAAAGCGGCATTCCAACCTGCGTAAACACACACGTGCTGCCCGAACAGCAAACTGAACTGTAAACGCTCGAAGTTTCGGTTTATGGTGCGACGTACGCCTTGGACACCTGGATAGTGTAGGAATCAAAAGTTTGCCCTCACACTCCCTCCCACTTGTCCGACGCAGTGACCGCCAGCACGAAAGAGCTTGATAAATGTGAGCAATTCTAATTTTTTTCAGCGGAAGCGATTAGTGTGAAAATTGACAAATTTTGAGTCATTTGGAGCAAACCGATGTGTCCTGCCGGGAACAGGTACCGGCATGGGGTGCATATACTACCTGGCGCTTGTCCAAAACTACCTAAGGCGCAAAGAGGATGGCGCTACTTTTTGGTCGACCTATCGCTCTACAGAACACTACTCACAAAAGCGGCGCTGCCAGCATTGTGCGCAGTTAACCCTCGCTAGACATGCACTGACACTGCTAGGGCCGGATGCTTCGATGCCAGCGCCTCCTTTAGATGCTGCCTTGATCGCGGCCGGGTTGGAGAGGAGCACGTGCACCGCTGCTATCAGTCTGGACATGCCTTGATGAATAGCCGATAGCATGTAACTTTGAAACTACTATTCATGCCTGCTTTGCAGTGAAGCCCGTGTTTTCTGCAGGTGCAGTCTCCGGCGGTTTACAAGCTGTATGAGATTGGTTATTGCGCTGAGATGTACTGGGGCTTGGGTGCCTTACATATCGAGCATCGACTTTGCTAATAGGCATCTCCCTACAATGTCGCCTCGTGGCTCCGAGTGGTCATCGCTTCTTTAGTTTACAGCGAAATCGGGATCAGACATCCTCGCATGAACACTCAGGTCTTCGAATTAACTGAGCTGCAACACGCTGCCGCTTCGAATTATCTGGTAAAATTTATATTAGAAATGTCGGGACTGCAAAAATCTTCACTACCCAGGATTTCGAATTACCAGAGTTCGAATTATCAGGGTTTTACTGTATATTCAATCATTACGCCACGACAAGAATACGACACAGCAGAAGACAGGACAACACAATTACGACAGGGTACAGAAAACATGAATACGACACAACAGAAGACAGGACAACACAATTACAACACAAGACAGACAACAGGAATACGACACAACAGAAGACAGACACACACAGATAAGACAAGGACAGACAACACAATTACGACACAAGACAGACAATAGTAATACCACATGCAAAAATACAAAAAGAGTTTTTGTTGTGTTTTTGTTTTATTTTTCAACTGGGTAGCACCAGATTTTTCGAACGTGCTCGAAAATATTGATGCAGATTGAGTTCAATGAGGATCGAAAGTGCCCTTGTGACAGGGGTGTTAGAGACATTGTTGGGTAACGCAACGACAGCAGAATCCAATACTTGGAACTCGTCTAATACTGGCACAGGCGTCTCAGTCGGTTGGGTTTTGGGATCAGCATTAAAGGATATTCGACAGTGCAGAGCGCTGACATGGAAGGGGCAGCCTCCGAAACTCGCTGGATGATCACCAGCACAATTGGCGCGAGCAAAATCGGCCTTGCAGTTTTTAAAGTCGTGGTCGCCGCCACACCGCTTACTGCGTCGATCCTTTGTCCAAACTTTGGCCACGTGCCCGAACCGTTGACATCTAAAACACCGTGAAGGAGCTTCAGTGGAATCGGCAACTGCGTGTTTTGTGAATCCCAGATCATTTTTTTCGGGGCGCTCTGAGTTGAGAGCGAATGCCAGTACGATAGAGTTGGTAGGTTTTGCGGACCATTTTTTTTCTGGAGACTCCGCACGACGCACGAGCCTTTTTACGTGCAGGCACCTTGTGATTTCACGTAATCACGCATGTCGCGTTCTGAATACCAGTTTGGTACTCCCTTAATAACACATAACAGAGGTGTTATTCATGAAGGAATGGGGAAAGCGCATGTTAACTTTGATGTCACCAATCTGAGAGCTCTGTAGGAGCTTGTCAACCTGCTCTTCCATCGAGACATTCAGCTGAAGAGCCCCTTGCACGGTGAACCGAGTACGAATCGGAGCTGATCCCAGCAGTGCTTGAAAGGTCCCGAAAAGCAAGATGGGATTCCTCTCTCTTAAATCAACCGCTTTCTCTCTTGGCTCAACCACTACCGGGATCCTGACCATTCGTTGCTTGCGATGACTCACCAACCTGAAGCCCACGTTGTCCACTAAGCCATGAGGTACGTCTCACTGGAGGGGTGGTCGTCTCCATGTTCTGGTCGCTCCACAGCCTGGGAAGCCATGACCGCCTCTTCCGAGCCAGCCTCCTTAGACAGGCGTGGTCCCTTTAGACATGTCGGCGCCGGAGCAGTTGTACTTACTCTTCCCGTATATACAGTACCGCTTTCAAGATGCAGCCGTCCTCGAATAATGAAATAAAACTAGGTAGATTAGGCGAAATTAGGTAAAGAACCAGAGCTGAGGCGACAGTAGGTCGAACAACGTCTCCGTCTTCCTATGTATATGCAAGATGTGCGCTGCTTAGATCATGTTCCAACAATCCCCAGTCTCAAACACTTTTCAAAACAAGAAAAAAACGAAAATGAGCCACTGCTTAAAGCTGATCATTTTGCCAGAGCTTTCCAATTTTTATACTGGTAGACAGCACGCAGCTAAATGGCGGTAGGCACAGAAAAAAAGGAATTGAAAAATCACAAAAATCACTGTGTATTAACACTCGATGGTTCCCAAAAAGGACGGCGTTCGCATGCAACCTGGCAGGTGGCAGTAAAATAATGATTTTCCGTGCGAGGCTGCTTGGGATAACTTGGATCGCAAGTGCCCCACCGGTGACAGCACCTGCCATCCCAGGGCAGTATCGCATCAAATTACCGCTGCAACACTGCGCTAGGAATAGTATGTGTAGTCCCATATATCTATGAATGTTAATTAGAGAAAGATTATTTCTGCATATTGTCACGTAGTGGTGACGGCAGTCGAAGCAGCGATGAAGACGGACGAAACAGTCTTCTAAAAGAACTGTTTATTGGGCTGACTTGCACCCAAAATGGACTGAATCACTCGGCGGCGGCGAAGCGACAAGCGTGCTCGGCGGTCGTCGAACAGAATGCCCGCCGCTGTCGGCCGTGCTCAATTTAAAGCTGATAGCGAACATTCGAGATAAAGGGCGCAAAGTTACTAGAACATTCCGGAACAACGTAGAATCAGCTTTGCCTGGCTGCGATCAATCGAGATAAATCTAGTCGCGTCTTGCGTCGCAAACAAAGCGATAAGGTGGTGTCGCGGCAGATTTGAAAAACGAATAAACACTGCAAATATTCGCGGCATTACTCCCCTCTCAAAGAAGCATCGACCCGATGCATTAAAACAAATAATGCGACTAGTAAGGGAAAAAAAAACGGATCTTGCGAAAATAGAGCATGGAAATGCAGCGGCCTTTAGCGCGCATAATACGGCTTCAGACGGACTACATGGACAACTTCTGGTCGTACGCGGCGTCGCTGGGATGCAGTCATTGCGTCAGGGATGACTTCATAATCCAGTTCACCCAGCCGACGAAGAACCTTGTACGGGCCGAAATAGCGGCGCAAAAGCTTTTCACTCAATCCACGGCGGCGAATGGGCGTCCACACCCAGACTTGGTCTCCTGGCTTGTATTCCGCGTTGCGTCTTCGTAGGTTGTAGCGTCTGGCGTCGGACCGCTGCTGATCTTTGATCCGTAATCGGGCAAGCCTTCGAGCTTCTTCTGCGCGTTGAAGGTAGGCGGCAACGTCGACGTTCTCTTCTTCTGTAACGTTGGGCAGCATGGCGTCCAGCGTGGTCGTGGCATCCCTGCCATGGACGAGCCTAAAAGGCGTCATCTGGGTGGTCTCCTGCACTGCGGTGTTGTAGGCGAAGACGACGTAAGGCAGGATGACATCCCAGGTTTTATGTTCGGCATCGACATACATAGCGAGCATATCGGCGATGGTTTTGTTCAGGCGCTCGGTCAGTCCGTTGGTCTGCGGATGGTATGCAGTTGTCCTCCGGTGGCTGGTTTGGCTGTAGCGCAGGATGGCTTGCGTGAGTTCCGCCGTAAATGCTGTTCCTCTGTCCGTGATGAGCACATCGGGGGCGCCGTGTCGAAGAAGAATGCACTCGACGAAAAATTTGGCCACTTCTGCTGCTGTTCCGTTCGGTAGGGCTTTCGCCTCGGCGTAGCGGGTCAGGTAGTCGGTCGCTATGATGATCCACTTATTTCCAGATGTTGACGTTGGAAAAGGGCCAAGCAAGTCCATGCCAATCTGCTGAAAGGGTCTTGAGGGAGGTTCAATGGGGTTCAGAAATCCTGCTGGTCGTGTGGGAGGAGTCTTTCGTCGCTGACAATCTCGGCATGCTTTCACATAGTGTGCGACATCGGCAGACAGTCGGGGCCAGTAATACTTGTCTTGAATGCGGCGGAGGGTGCGAGTAAACCCGAGATGTCCAGCTGTCGGCTCGTCGTGTGAAGCCTGTAGAACTTCTTCGCGGAGACAAGTAGGTACAACAAGGAGGTAGGCTGTTTTGTTCGCTGTAAAGTTCTTCTTCACAAGGACCTCATTCTGCACACAGAAAGAAGACAGTCCTCGCTTGAATGAAGCGGGGGGTGAAGAAACCTTGCCTTCTAGGTACTCGATGAGGCCTTTTAGGTTGGGGTCCGAGCGTTGCTGCTGAGCAAAAGAGCTTGCGCTGATGGGTCCCAGGAAGGCGTCCTCATCGTCGTCCAGCGGCGGTGCATCTGCAGGGGCTCGTGAGAGGCAATCGGCGTCAGTGTGCTTGCGTCCGGACTTGTAAACGACGGTGACGTCAAACTCCTGGAGACGCAGACTCCATCGAGCGAGTCGGCCAGATGGATCTTTCAAACTGGCAAGCCAGCAGAGCGCGTGGTGGTCGCTGACCACCTTGAACGGCCGTCCGTAGAGGTAGGGGCGGAATTTCGACGTAGCCCAGATGATGGCAAGGCACTCCTTCTCAGTGGTCGAATAGTTAGCCTCGGCCTTAGAAAGGGAGCGGCTAGCGTATGCGATGACCTTCTCCAGCCCGTCACTTTTTTGAACGAGAACGGCGCCTAGTCCCACGCTGCTTGCGTCGGTATGAACTTCAGTATCGGCGTTTTCATCAAAATGCGCAAGGATCGGTGGGGACTGTAAACGACGCTGAAGTTCTTTGAAGGCTTCTGCTTGCGGCGCTTCCCATTTAAACGGCACGTCTGCCTTCGTCAGTTGGGTCAGGGGCTCGGCGATGCGCGAAAAGTTTTTCACAAATCGTCGGTAATATGCGCATAGTCCGAGAAATCTGCGCACTGCTTTCTTATCGGCCGGCGGTTGAAACTGTTCAATAGCGGCTGTTTTCTGCGGGTCTGGGCGTACTCCTTCCTTGCTAACGATGTGGCCTAGAAACAGCAGCTCTTCGTAGGCAAAGTGGCATTTCTCTGCTTTCAAGGTTAGGCCAGACGACTTGATTGCGTCTAGTACTGTTCGAAGTCTTTTGAGGTGCTCTTCAAAGTTCGAGGCGAAGACAACGACGTCATCTAAATATACCAGACAAATTTTCCACTTCAGGCCTGCCAGCACTGTATCCATTACTCGCTGAAACGTCGCTGGTGCGGAACAGAGACCAAATGGCATCACCTTGAACTCAAACAGCCCATCCGGAGTTATGAATGCTGTCTTCTCGCGATCTCTTTCGTCGACCTCAATTTGCCAGTAGCCGCTCTTGAGGTCCATCGATGAGAAATATTTGGCGTTGCAGAGGCGGTCCAGTGTGTCGTCGATGCGGGGGAGGGGGTAGACGTCCTTCTTTGTTATGTTGTTCAAGCGGCGGTAATCCACGCAGAATCGAAGTGCGCCGTCTTTCTTTCTCACTAGAACAACCGGTGCCGCCCATGGGCTGTTTGAAGGCTGGATGACGTCGTCGCGAAGCATTTCTTCGACTTGGTCCCGGATGGCTTGTCGTTCTCGCGGAGACACACGGTAGGGGCTTTGACGGAGAGGTCGGACGTGTTGATCCGTTATAATGCGATGCTTGGCAATTGGCGTCTGTCGCACCTTCGGCGATGTCGAAAAGCACTCACTGTAGTTTTGAAGCAGATTGCGGATCTGGTCTTGTCTGTTCCGGTGCAGGGCTGGGTTGATGTCGAAAGTGGGCGAGTTCTCTTGGTCAGGCGGATCTTCTGCGGAGGGGTCGGAGAGGGCGAAGGAATCTCGTACGTCAGATATTTCGTCGTAGAAAGCAATCGTCGTTCCTCTGTTAATATGCCGGTATTCTTCGCTGAAGTTAGTCAGCAGCACATCGGCCTGGCCATTGCGGAAATGTGCGATGCCTCTTGCGATGCTGATTCCTCGGTCTAGTAGCAACTGCATGTTCCCCTCGATGATGGCTTCAGTGTTTATGGCTTTCGTGGCGCCTACGGTCACGATAACGCTTGAACGGGGTGGGACGCTCACTTCTTCCTCCAGGACACTTAGGGCAACGTGATTTTCCCGAGTTTTCATCGAAGCGATGGCTTCGTCCGTCGAAAGCGTGATCAGCTTGGATCGCAGGTCGATGATCGCCTGATGCTCATTAAGGAAATCCATACCCAAGATCACTTCGCGGGAGCATTGCGGTAGCACAACAAAGGTCGCAGGATAGGTATGTCCTTTGACAGTCACTCGCGCTGTGCATTGTCCTGATGGCGTAATGAGGTGGCCCCCAGCGGTGCGAATTTGTGGGCCGTCCCAAGCCGTTGTGACTTTTCTGAGCTGCGCAGCGAATGTTCCATTCATCACCGAGTAATCGGCTCCTGTGTCGACTAGAGCGGTAACTTTCCGGCCGTCGATAGTCACTTCTAGGTCGGAGGTCCTGGCTCTTGCATTGCATGTCGCTCTCGGCGTCGGGTCACGGCTTCGTCGCGTATGCGAGTCACGGGTTGGGCGTGTGGTCGAAGCTCCTCTGGGTGGCGGCGTCGATTTCAAGGTAGCTTGCGTCGTGGTCGACGTTCTCATTGTGTGCGGCGTCGGTGCATAGAGTGTCGGTTCTTCATGTGGCGTCGCGGGTGCAGCGTCTTCATGGGGCGTGGTCGGTGGAGGATCTTCGGCGTTTAGCTCGTGAGCAACCTCACCTCCAGAGGTTGCTGCCTTTAGTTTCCCCTACGGGGGCTGGGCGACCTTCCTCGTACCGCGGCTGCGTAGCTGCGGCGTGGCGACGCAAAGCGCGAGGTTGACGGCGATGGTGAGCGCGAAAAGCGGTTCGGCGTGTACTCTTCTCGACGCAGGTACTCGTCGATTTCGTGCGGACGTTGTCCGAAGCGTGGTCGTGGGGCGTTAACGGCAAATCCTCGAAGACCGATACGTCGGTACGGGCAGTGACGAAGAATATGGCCGGCCTCACCGCAATGGAAGCACAACGGCCGGTTGTCGGAAGTCCTCCAGGCGTCGCATTTCCTGGGGCTTGAGGGTCGGCCATAGGCTGGGCGGGCGGGGGCAGGGAGGCGGCGTTGTGGACCAAGTGGCTCATCTCGGGGAGGACGTGGGGGTTGTCGTTGGGGCTGAGCAGTCCTTACTGCAGCGGCGTAGGTCATGGCCTGGGGTTCTGTGGCCGTCGGGGTGCCAAGTGCCTGTTGCACTTCTTCCCGTACCACGTCCATCAGAGTCGATGCTTGTGGCTGTGGGGAGGATGGCAGTAATCGGCGTAGCTCCTCTCGGACGATTTCGCGGATAACGTCCCGCAAGCTGTCGCTGGTGGTGGCCGGCGTCTCCGAACGGATTGCATAGGCAGCGGAAGGGCGGTTGTACTGCCGAGCTCTGACGTCGAGGGTCTTCTCAATCGTGCAGGCTTCCTGCATGAATTCCTCGACCGTTTTTGGCGGCTGGCGGACGAGGCTGCCAAAGAGTTGTTCTTTTACGCCGCGCATTAAGAACTGAACTTTCTTTTTCTCGGTCATCCCGGGATCGGCGCTGCGAAATAGGCGCTTCATCTCCTCGACGTAGCTGCGGACGGGCTCATTCGGAAGCTGGATCCTGGACTCGAGGAGTCGTTCGGCTCTTTCTTTCCTCACGACACTGGTAAATACCTTCAATAGTTCTCTCTTGAATAGCTCCCATGTCGTAAGGGACGACTCGTAGTTTTCGTACCACGTGCGTGCGGAGCCATCCAATGAGAAAAAAACGTGTCCAATCTTTGCCGCATCATCCCACTTGTTGAATGACGCCACGCGCTCAAATTGATCCAACCATTCTTCAGGGTCTTCGCCTAGGGATCCATTGAAAGTTGGCGGCACCCGCGGCTGCTGCAGTATGATCGGTGTCGACATCTTCGGCGAGATTGCGGTGCTCGTAGCCGCGTCTTTTCGCTGTCTTGTGCGGTCCGGCAGTTTCCCGAACTCAGGCTCCTCACCCTGGAGACGTCGGCTGGCTCGCTGAGCTGCTGGCACGTCCTCGGGTGCGAAACGCTCAGGGCTGGCTTCACGACTTGAAGGGGGCGTCCGGAACATGGAAGGCTACCCCGCACCTCCACCAGATGTCACGTAGTGGTGACGGCAGTCGAAGCAGCGATGAAGACGGACGAAACAGTCTTCTAAAAGAACTGTTTATTGGGCTGACTTGCACCCAAAATGGACTGAATCACTCGGCGGCGGCGAAGCGACAAGCGTGCTCGGCGGTCGTCGAACAGAATGCCCGCCGCTGTCGGCCGTGCTCAATTTAAAGCTGATAGCGAACATTCGAGATAAAGGGCGCAAAGTTACTAGAACATTCCGGAACAACGTAGAATCAGCTTTGCCTGGCTGCGATCAATCGAGATAAATCTAGTCGCGTCTTGCGTCGCAAACAAAGCGATAAGGTGGTGTCGCGGCAGATTTGAAAAACGAATAAACACTGCAAATATTCGCGGCAATATATGGGCATCAACTCCTTAGCTGTCACGTCATATCCTTAAGGCGGAGTGCGTGGCACGTCACAGCGGCGACTGCCTTCATGAAGTTCGCGCGCAGATTACGTGGTGTGCAGCTGCGTCGCGGCGGCAACGGCTACGCATATAGAGCCATGTAGAAGTAGAACTGCCAGATGCGTGGCCTCCGGTTACGTCACGCGGCAACGCGTGGCGACTTCGTTCAGAAAGTGAGCGGGCGGGTTTGTTTGCGCCTTCTCACACGTAAGCAGCGTTAAGCGCTTCTGCCGGCTTTTATTATTTTCCTAATAATTTTTATTTTGTACATTTTCTCTTTCTTCTTAATGACATGCTTACTCACATGCACACAGTCGTGAGGTAACGCATAAGCTTAGTTAGCCTTTGTTCGGCGAGAAGAAACGCAGTATTGTGGCCCATGGGCTGCGTGCTTGCCTGGCTCTCTGTAATGCTTGGTGTCAATTCTCCGCACCTATGACAGGAATCTTATTTTTTTAATACCACGGTGACGTCATCGAGAATTGTTTCGACCAATGGTGCTGTTAAAAGCCCATGCCGGGTTGCGAAGCAGACCAGGCATGCAATGAATTCGCATTAAAACAGAAACGTCGCCGGTAGCAGCAGCGTTTCGGAGAGCTGACAAGCTCTTTTTGCAGCATTATCGACGGATTGCTGACGAACGTGGAGGATTTCGTTTAAGTTCAGGACGCTTTCAAATTCTGAAAAATTTTCCCTTATGTCCCTACACTTTCTTAATGTCTCAGAGCAATGACGGAATTGTTTGCATCCATACTTGATACAGCGGGTGCCGAATATATTCCTCCTGGCCCCTAGAAGGAGAGAATGAGTTCGTAATGTTAGTAAATTAGACACCGGCCTATCGGGCCTGCGTACCTCCATACGATAGTAGTTTCTCACAAACCGCGCCGCTTGGATGGGTATATTTCGCCTACACGCAGTGGTCGTTTATTTAGAAATTACTGTTAGCCTCCCAATATCCTACCGTCTGCGTGAAGGCTCTTAGAGAGTCACGAAAGGAAAAGAAAGACGCATAACTGGCTCTCTAGGTAAATAGAACCCTGAATCGCGTTTTGAGGCAGGTAGCCGTGGTGCCCACCTGCAAAAAAAAAAACAGTGCTCTCGCACAATATTTGTGCTTAGCAAATCTCAACCGCCAGCAAGCATTTATTTTTTTGCAAGTACACTGGACATGCTGGTGCACGTAAGTGCAAAACCTCTGGAAGCATCCTTGTCTGGTGTGTCATTTGGTGGAATTTGCGCGTGGTAGAGTAGTAATTTCATATTGTTAATAACAACGCATATGCAACTGTTGCCTGATCGGGAAGTATTGTAGCGAAGGTTGCCGTTGCGTAAAATAAATTATGGCTGACAGCAATCCATTGCCTTTATTTGTAGCGATAGCTACATTACGCTTGCTCTTCGAGCCTTAAACGTAGCCACCCTTGAGCTCCGTGGCGGCACCATGGCTTGTCACGTGGTTGGTCACGTGGTGAGGAGCAGCTGCTGGCGGTGCGGCGCGCCGGCGAAACCGAGTAGGGAGTGGAGAGGGGGGAGAGAATGAATCCACGTTCAGGAAAGAAGATGAAGAATGAACGTCCATGGAAACGCAGCGGCTAAAGACTGACTGTGCAATTCGATTGAGTGAGTTCCACACGGCCAGCTGTAGCCATCGTGTCACTCACTCCAGGTGGAGCCGGAGATAAACCACAGCCATTTTTGAAGTGACGGTGCCGATTGTGTCAATTTTCGACACTATGACCCGTCCCCGTTTTGGCTTTGGTAGATTCACCTGACACCACACCGACTTGCCCCAATTTCTTTCCTTCGTCGATTTCGGACTCTGCAACCTTCATTTCCTGGTTTTTTGAAACACTAATAAAGAGTCAAAAACTAACTGTGTTCTACTACAAGTGCTGATGGCTCAGGAATTTAACTGTGGTGTGTGAATATGAAGCATAACATGCTGCAAGTTAACAATTTGGCTGGAATTAAGACAGGGAGCTCTAAGAAAGAGACATCAAAAATAGCGTCGCGGTGGCCGCATGCCCTCTAGATTGGCACAATCTCTCTTACAAATTAGTGTTGATGGCACCCGTTATATTTATAAAATAGAAAACCTGATCAAAAATGGCCCTGATTTCAGTGCTAGATCTGCGCTGAAGTTGACGGTGTGGATAGGGCGATTTATTTCTTGGACTCTTAGTTTCCTGATGCTACTTTATCTGAGGATATGTGCGTTGAACTCCGCCAGCAGATCCACCCGACTTTCACCACAATTGTGCCTGAGTCAGATAGTCGCTCCAGTTTCTCCTTGTAATTGTGCGACCACAAGTTCACCCACGGCAGTGCGATCGATTAAGGCGCACCAGAGCAGGACTGACTATTATGATATGTGATCGCATAGTTCTGCTTAACAAAATTGCACCCTATTGGAGGGGCACAACACCTGTGCGGATAGCATAAGACCGCGTTTGTACGGGAACCGAACTACAGAAGTATTAGAAGGTGCGGGCCTTTTAGCGTGCCACGACATTGGCACCAATGATTGTGTGAAATTTTTGTTCCATGGGATGATAAAAGCTTGCCTTGTAGGGCACAAAATTTTTTGTCGTTTTGCACATCTTCTACTTTTGATCAAGCGCTCGAAACTATTTCACAAGCAGCTTTTTCTTTCCCCACACCACTCACTTTCATCGAAAACTACGAGCAGCAATCTTCACAACACCACTCTGTCAACTGCGTGATCAGAGTTGCGTGCAAAACGCCAGCAAATTTTCTGCAAATTGAACGGGAAAAAGAGTTATAGCGCCGGAAATTTCCTAATCGCCGAAGAATCTTTTTCAATCTTTGTGCTGCCACAGCCATTCCATACTTAGGCGCGTTGCGGCAACGAGATAGAACGCGTGATAAGGTGTTCCCTGTGCATATAAGCAGTCAGGCGCAGACACAAACTTCTCAGTTTTTGCCAGCGGTGCTCATGAACACACTCAGCTTTGAGTTTAGTCAGGACGCGGAATAGACGAGCGGTAGCAACCACCTAGCTGTCACTGCGAAAACACGCATCATGTCCGACGGCAAGGAGAGGCGCAAACCATCCCCGGAGGGACAAGGCCTTCCCAGCAAGAAGACTAAAAGTACCGACGAGGAGGAGGCGTCAACATCGCGCGAATCACGTTCACCAGGTGAAGCTGGGACCTCTCAGCGCTCAAGGTCCCAGTCCGTCGCGGAACCAGGTGGAAGCCAGTCGACGCGCACTTCGAAGTCGCCGAAGAAGGAACTCGGCTCTACTGTTCTATCCCTTTGTTGCGGCGCTTCGCCTGGGAAGAAAAAAGGCGATTCACCCACGGCACCTATGCAGCGCAGGACTCCGTCGCCGAGACCGTCGTCCTTGGGCGCCACCTCGAAGACAGCTCAAGGAACACCGAAGAAGTCCTCTTTGCGCCAAAAAACCCCACCGCCTCAGCCGTCAGTGTCCCCGGGCGGATCAACAACCCCTAAAAAGTCGTCGCTGAAAAAACGGACACCACCGCGGGAGCCAGGCGCTGAGGCGGAGGCTTCGGAAGGTGCCTCTCGAAGCACAGGGCCCAAGGTGTCTTTTGCGGACATGAAGGAAGGCCTCATGCCGCAGGACGACTACCTGTTTCGAACCTTCAGGTACCGGAGACAGGTTTTCGAGCAACTTCCGCCCGAACTGGTGGAACAAGAAAGACGGCGGCGCTTGTCCGGACAACCAGACTACCTGGAGCTAGCTGCTGCGGGAATGTTGGGCCCACCAGAGGATTTAGGAAGGCCTTCCACGTCCGGAGTAACGGCGCCAGTGGCGCATCCATCCCAGGAGCCGCCTCCAAGTACTGAGTCCGACCCTGGTAAGAAGGAGCAAGACCCGAGTAACGAGGAAGAGTCCGGAGACAGAGCGTAAGGCAGAAAATACTGTACCCAAGAAGAGGAGCTGCTTGTTAAAGCTGTTTTGTGCTATGCTGTGTCTAGGGCATGACTGGCGTATGAATGCATGGAAAATTTGTAGGCACCGCAGAGATTACAATGTGTCTACTAGGTGACCGCTACGTCCTGTATTGCATAGACGCCACCGAAGATTGCTTGATTATATGCATGTTTTCTTTCTCCGTGAATTTGCTTGACATGTTCACACGGAGTATATTTGTTGTCTTGTGCTCGGTCGTTTCGCTCCTTCTGCGCAGATGAAAACGTGCAAGCCTTTGACTTATGTGCCACTATATTCCGCTTTTACTACAAATTCTTTGCTCTAGGTACAGTGAAATATTATACATTTATAGCTTTGTGACTCTCCATTTTCCGAGCCTCAAGTCTGCGTGCTACAGGTTTGCTTTTAACCATGAACAAAAACTGCCTCCGTAAGGTCAGTTGTGCAGAAAATAGTAGTCGTACTGATTTTTGTACCGGTGGTGGCATCGTGAGCAATAGATTTCTTAAATAAACATTGCACTTTAATCTTTGCTTCGACCATTTCTCATTGCCATTGCTCGATCGGAAAAACTGGATTGAACGTTTCCTACATTCGAAACCGAGCGAAAGAGAATTCTGCTACATAGAAAGCGATGATCAGGCAGTGCCACGGGACGGAGCACTCGCTTTAGGCCGGCTGTGAACAAACTGAATAGACAACGGACGCTTCTTCCTTCGTGCTGGTACTCATAGGATTAGTGCTCATGTAGTAAAATTCGCAATGCTGACATTTGCCTGACAGACGCCACAGGTGGCAGCTTCTTTACAAACGCAGACAAATGCATTGAATATTTTTTGTACTATCGGCAACAAATGAAATTCGATCAGCGGAGCGCGTGGCCTAAGGTGGATTATACGCCCTGTTTTTTCGCTGTCAGAGATAGGTGCGCTGATCTCGAATGGGATAGTCTCGATAGTTTTTTTTTTTAAGTTCGTTTCTTCGCTTTGCCACCACACCTTCACATTCGTACTTTCCATCGATTTCAATTTTCTCAGCGCGGTTTAGCAGGCGGTAGCCTCTGTAACTAGCATCGGTTAACCGAACGCTCTCAGGTCCCTGGCCTGCAGCTTTTCGATTTTTCTATTTTCATCGCACTGTTGTTAGCCTACGGCTGCAATGCTAACAGTGAAAAAAAAAAGACTGATCACGTTGCGATCGGTGTCCAGTTAGGCTGTGGAATCGCTTCCTTCTGGAAATGAGCAAAACTTTATCGCCGTACTGCCACCAGAAGTGTGGTGCTGCTGTGGCAAAGTGCGAAAACGAATGCCAAATAAAGCGTAAGCAAAACTATCGCAGATATGAAGAGCGTGCCTATCTCGAATGACGACAGACAGGCGGCCTAATACAGGCCTTAGGTCACGCGCTCCGTTGTTGGCATTTCAGTCCTTGCTGATAGTACTTCGTGTCGCAATCTAATATCTCGAAATCCTTCTCAAAACTTATTTGGCCACTGCGCTATAATGAACTGTTCTCAAGAAGCACGCCCAAATCGTAAAAACTATATTGAAAATATATTTGCATTTTCTGACGGTCATGATTAGATTTAAATACAGTTACAGCGCTAACCACGCGTCATTTACTTGTGACAATCGTGAGAGAGCGTAACTACATGCTAAGATGTAAGCTGTAGGAATTGTAACACTACCAAGTGATTCATGCATGCGGGGAATGCCACGTTGGTAGCTTGTACGAAAATTCACGGAATCGTACAATTACTTCCTGCTGACCGCTAATGACAGTTGTATGCAGTCACGCACATGTTACACGCTGGCACACACAAACAGAACGAAGTATGTACGTTGGGTGTCGCGTAGTTTTAGTAAAGATTTAAATGGATGTTTTAATTTGGGTTATGAACTCGTATGAAAGTGAGTCAGGCTACGAAGGACGTCGTAGTAGAAAGCTCTTGATAATTTTGACCACCTGGAGGTGTTTAACGTGCTTTGACATCGCACAATACACGGGTCGCTAGCAGTTCGCTATCATCGAAATTCGACCGCCATTGCCGGGATCGAAACCAGTCTTTCGGTTGAGGCGAAAAGCATGATAACCACCGATCATCGTTGCGTCTGGTTCAAGAGAGGGTTGCCGATTTTGCAAACTGATAGCAATGACAGTATTTATAACATATTCCTGAATTATTTCTAATAAATAATTGAGGAAATGAGCCGTAACAGTGTTTTCCGGCAGTCTTATGCTAGAAATATTCATCAGCAACATAAATCACTGCTCGAAATCTCAATTCCGTCTTTTTTTTTTTTTGCCCGCGTCATTTTTGTAGTAACCAAGGAAGGCAGCGTCAACAGTGACCCATGAGAATACAAAAATGATACTTCCTGACCTGTTCGCTGAAGAAAATTCGCATGGATAGATAGGTTTATTCATCACCGGTGTGGTGAACAAAAGAGCGTATGCAATCGTAATCATCATCCGAAAGCGACCGACATTTCCTGCCCTTCCGAGGTTACTGCTGTAGTTTCGAACTGTAAAAAGTCGCTAGGGCCGTGAAAAGTTATGTATTTTACAGCGAAAACTTTCAACGGTTTTGTTGAGTCATATATCCTTCCATTCTGCCGTGGGATCTTCAGCGTCAGCCGCGAGACCAACTGCACATAGTGAATTATTTTAAATAACACGCATGGATTCAATTTACATAATTACTTACCTAAACTTAATTATTCACATTACTATCATTTCAATTCAATGGCCGCCACCTGCCACGGTGGGTAGGTGCAAAGTGCAGAGAGGATAATACCTCTCTTGACTTCGAGCGGAGATGAGGGAGAGAGATAGCGCTAAAAGAAAATTATGGGAGGCTACGGGTGGCCTAGTGGCTTCGGAGGTCATGGCGGAAAGTTTAGATTTCACAACCTGAGCGTGGTTGTAGAGCAGAACGCAGAGCTATGTGACTAATCCGCACCAATGAAAGTTTTCGCTGTTACCAGTTCTCAGCCGGCACACCTAGCTCGATATTTTTTTCTTCATTTCCGCATGACAGGATACCTAACATGAAGATATTATGATTCTTCATGTTAGTGCTTGTGTTCTACAAAGGTTTGGATATTTTTAAAATAAGATTTTTTTTTCCTGTCTGATGCACATGGAGTTTAAACCTTAATTGATTGCTAGGGCAAGCTATTTTCGAAAGCCTGTGGGTCCGCTAGTTTCCGGAAAGAAAAATGGCAAGGTAACATTATTGTTTTTATTGATATTGTATTGTATTGTTCATTATACAATTCTAAAACTGTTGACCCATTCGTGTAAGAGGCTAGTTTAGGCCAACGGCACCCTTAAAAAATGCATAAAATAAAAACTTCTTTGTTCTCGGACGGCAAGGCATAAATATAAAAAAAAAGACGGAAAGCCAGGTTCCATTACTGAAATCACGCTTTGTGCCGGGACTTCGACTGTGCATAACCTTGTAGAAGAAATAGGCAATGCGTATTACCGGTTACGGGTTTATCTTTTGTAGGGTCATTCGCAGAATTTGTTGCGAGCAGCAAGCTTCCGGTAAGGAGAACCGCGAGCTAATGTTGCTAAGTTTCATTTATATTCAGGTAACAACAGATTTCGGGAAATAAAGCAGAACAGAGATTTGGGACTGAGTTCTTTATTTCTTTCTGTAGTCCCGTGTTGTCGCGCTGTTTGGTTCAAGTATCATTAACAAAAAGCGTTACGCTGAAAAAAATTACAATTCTCGCAAGCCACAAGTTTTCAGTGAAACGGAACCTTTAGCAAAGCCCAGATTAATGAGATGGAGGATGATGCTGGGTAAAAAAAGAAACCATACACTGCTGGAAGCTTTCAATGATCAGAGATTGAGGCACGGCGATACGAATACTTCAAAACGATGGGGCGTGATAGCGGTTTACTTTAATGGCACTTCGTTTCTTAAACGTGTACACTCCGGCATGGCTGTTTAGACGACTGAGCCTGTTAGGTTAACAGGAATTGCAGCGCGTGCATCTGAGTCTTTCATACCAAAAATGTGCGCGACATCGACCCAGGACAAGGAGATCGTTTACCCTGCTGAGACTGGTGTTCTTCCAACATCGTTCTATGCATCAAATAGGGCCTTCCAAGTGCGGTGAAAACAGTTGGCGTCCACATGCCTCCGTGATACTGATAAACCTTTTTCGGTTTACCACTTTTTGTTTTCATATCGCCAGTGTACACAGAAGAATATTGCCAAGTGGCGCCATGATGTTACTTGTTGTAGACTTAAAGGGCATGCGAACAGTTTGTAATGGCAGTTAGCGCTTTTCACAAAAAAGCAAGTGCGTTGCGTCGATACTAATAAACGAACTTGGCTCTGTTCGGTACTGGGATAACGTGATCAGTTTTCAACCAGCTGACGACTTTATTGATAACAAGCATGCGTCTCCCAAAACACTGTCAGCGTGCAAAAAAAACAATGCGCGTGGACACGATTAATCGGCAACATTGTCTTTCTGTTCGAGAAAAATATTATGATTGGAATTCCAGTCGCAGCAACCAAGCGGAAACCATTAGCGCCATTAGATTGCGGCCATAAAAGAAAATCGTGTGGAAGATGCAGGCCACAAAAAAACCCTCATTAGGTCTGCATACCACTACCTAATCTTTTAAGCATAAAAAGCAACTATAAGGTGGACCATTTACACGCCACAATCTCATGAGGCTAAACCCTTCTAAAGCGTGAGAGTATAATGGTTTTCGTTCCTTTCAAGTGGAACAGAAAATACAAGAATCGAAAACATATGGAAGAGTAGCATGTGGATATGTTCTGAGAAATTTGCTAAACCTTTTGTTTGCTTGCTAAATAGGCAACCATCAAACAGAAAGCAACGGCGTTGAAAAAAACGCACAGGCTCATCGGCGGCTGATACACACCGCAGGAAATCAGATGCGAGGGTCCTGTTACCACTTGTTACGAAGCATATATAAAGGAAATGACTTGAATACTTATCTTCCCAGAATTTTTCGAAACATGTGAAGGGCAAGAGAGGAATGCTGTTTAAACCGCCGAAAATAAAATTGGGTTGAATAAGGTGACTTCAGTAACGCTCGTGTAGCAACGGAGGGAGTTCGTGGCGTGGTCATGTTTATAAAGAGGATCCATTTATTGTGGGTAGCGTTGTGAATATTTTTTTGCAAATAAACTAATGTTGCTTATTCTCTCCTGAATCTCCATTGTATTCATATAGAAACATGCGACGAAATGTGCGATGAAGCTGAACGAAGCGCTAGTACGTTAGACCTCCAGCTACCAGTTCTGAGACGCCGTGGTCAAAGCTGCCGAGGGGAAAAGTCCCGCGGCTCATTCACTCTCTTGATGATCAGTGTCGAGGGGTTAAGCTCAGCCGCTTCTATCAAATCGCCCTTGAGCGAAATGCATCTAACGGAGGGGTTACAATACTCGAATAAACGAAAAAAAATGTTCGCCATGCTGCCTAATTAGCCCGGCACATAGGTCGTCATATGGATCTGCAACACCGAAAAGTGGGCCTTAGTACCGGCACTGTCGAAAGCCACCGCTCGACACACACTGTCCAACATGATCTTCGTGGATATCTACGAATACATGTATTGCACACGGAGACTGGCTGTTGTTAATTTTTAGGTTCAGAGGAGACGTTTACGAGAGCATCTCTGCTGAACTGGTAGAAACGTAACGCAGCCGCGGCGTGAAGAGACTTCGTATTGAGTGACCCGGTGCAAATATCTTTGAAAAATATGTCTTAGGTGTTGTGCTGCAGTGCTATAGTGGAAGGACCCCATTTTCTCATAGACCAACTCTTCTTCAGATAGGCATCGTAATGCGCGGGTGTAGTTCAAAGTGAGTACTACTACAGACGGAAACACAAGGGGGCAATTGAGGAAGCGGTAGATTTTCATGACTAATTGCACCAGGCGACGACATACCTTCTCCGTTCGTACTGTAGTACATAAACTGGCCGAGGGCGCAAATGATTAATAACGTTTTCCTGCGTAAAAATAAACTATGTTGTCGCCTGAGTCATCATTTGCTCTCTCAGCAGAACTGCTCAGTCGCTCCGAAAACAAGAATTAGAGAAATTTGCCATTTTTCATTAAACCGTTGCTTGAGCTATTGCTTTCTACAAGAGAACAAAAATAGTGCGCACTCTGGCAACTGGCACCGCAGGCTACGGGAGCATGGGCCATATGTCAGCAAGAAAAAATTAAGCAGTTTAACATCAAAATATTTGAAGGGCCAGCGTTCACATTAGGTTAAGCATCGATCGCTACTATACGATGAATGATTCAACGTCCTGCAAGCCTCATTATGTAATGTTAAACTCGAGTAATGGCTGTCACGCGTCAATATTTCATCTAATTTTATTAGTTTAGAGTAAGTTATTCTCGAAAGAAATTAATCCTTTCCCACTGTTTCATCGTTTGACTTGCGGGCAGCATTATATCCGAAGAAAGAGGGAGCACGTCAAGTATAAACAACTGACGACGATGCGGGTGCTCTTGATC
>JARKHS020008991.1:0-167499 GCA_030143305.2 Amblyomma americanum | reverse complement strand
GTTTTGTTTTGGGTACGTTATTGGGCAAGTTGGGGGCTGAACGTTATGAAAGAACACAGCACAAAGGGAATGGAACAGAAGAGAACAGACACAAATAGGTGCGTCTATTGTTTTTTTTGCTGTGTTCCTTCATAATGAAGTTTTGTTATTCTTTTCTACGCTAACATTAGTGTGCTCTGATGGTTTAAGCCTGCATATCTTGCTTTCATAGTAGCTGGAACATACTGACACAAGGCCGCAGATTCATTGAGGGTTTGGTCACACTTTTCAACTTTCTGCTAGCTACTCTTGGGGACAAACTGGGGAAGATGTGGCCAAAATGGTGCATGTTTCGCGGAGACATTTTGTGTATACTTGCGACATCTTGTGTTTGCTGATGACTGCTTGTTTGTGGCAGTGTTTTTCTAATATCTGTGGGTGTTACAGGAGGTTACGGGGATTTTGCTTTAACAGTACAGCAGCTTCTCATCATTATTGTTATAGTGTTCTTGATTGTTATTGAAGTGTGGTATAGTTTCTGGAAAAGCTTTTATTTTTTTTTCGTGTACTCTTACTACAATGCGTGGCATCCTTCTCGAACAGGACGAGTCTGAAGATGGAGTTCCAAAAAGGCGGTCGATATATCCACCACGAAAACGTCGCACAATGTGTGTTGGTTATCTGTTGCCTGACGTCCATTTCGAGGTACTTGGCACTCTCAGCTCTTGCTTCTGTGTGCCATCTGTGTTTGCAGTGAAGCTGCTGAGTCATCATCCGCTAGGGCATGTTCGTAGTGTTAGACGTACTGTTCATGACCATGTTGCTCAGAATAAACTTTTAGTGCACACGCCTGCTAATCAAATAAAGCTTTATATATGACGTATTTTACAGCATCGAAAAATCTCACGACAGTCTTGGTCCACTTGATGTGTGAAGAAGGGCTGCTTCAGTGTGTTATCATGTTACTAGCATGCATCATTTCAAAAATATCAAATGCTTGTACTGTATTTTCGTTTACAAACTTTCTCTCAGTGATTTTTAGTATTAAGTTAACGTTGTGTCACCAAGTCCCTAGGCTTTGGACTTCAGTTTTGGTTTTGCACCAGAATAAGACAGGTGCAAACCAGCATTTTATCAGGCACTTTCGATATAATTGATATTCATCATTTTCATTATTTCCCGGAGCCCATTAAGCAAATCACAGGACAAAGAAAATTTGTCGAGCCAAGCTTACTGGCTTAGTGCATCAATCAATGAAAGCTGTTACAGCTTTGGTTTAGCTATTTTTTGTTTAGCACTTTCCCATTTTATGTTTAGCACTTTACCATTTTATGTTTAGTACTTAACATTTAGCACTTTCAGTTTAGCATTTATGTAGCTCTTCCCGTCTACCTGCTCTCCCGCAAACATGGAGAGGGGGATTTCTGTCTCTACACTTTGTCACTTGCCATAATTGGCAGGTGGTGGGCATTTAGTTAATTTAAATGAATTGACTGCGTAATTAAGGGTCTTGAGGCTGAGGCTGTAGGGTCTGCAGTAGAGTGCAGGGCTATATGACTAAACCAAAGCTATAACAGCTTTTGCTGTAAAAAAGATGCGTGTGCATTGTGTCTTCTTGCTATTGTCATTTTACTACACTCTCGTAGGATGTGTGATACAACTAAGCCATCGCTTTTTTGCCCAGAGAGGAATTCAGCAAAATTACAAAATTGAAACAGCAGGCACAGGAACAAACAGGACTGGCACTACTACCCCCCTGCCTGCTTTTCTTATGTTTTAAGATTGTACTTTTATGCAAAAATTATTGCCGCCTTGTGCACTGTATTGTGTCTCTGTGAAGTCTACAAACTTTATAGGTGTCTTGCAGGGCGTACCCCAGAGGTCTTACCTAGACAGGCCAAAACCGACTCAGGAAGAGACTGACGCAACAAAGGAGACCGCCGCTCCCCGAACATACCTCAAGAAAACCAAGCGGCCGCTGGAACCTTCACCTGTCCCACCTGCCAAGAGACCACCTTCTCCGAGCACCCTTGTCATGCGAAAGCCCGTCGATACCCTCCAGGACATTGTCGATGGTCTGAGGGAGTCGGGAAAGCTCACTCCACTACTGTGCAGCTTGCTAGAAAAAGTGTGCTCATCCACGTCCCAGGATGAGATGGAGCTCATCCTCAGGGACTACAGGGTGTACAACGCCAAGACGGCTGTGACAACCGCCGGCTACCCCATTGCGCTGCGCAGTTTCGCGCTGACGCTGCTGTGCTTCTCGACGGAGGCGTACGAAGACGTCCAGAAGCTGTACGAGGTTGCCCTGCCGCCTGTGCCCATAGCACGGGACTGGATGAGCAACACAACGTGTGGGCCGGGCTTTCCGGGCGTTGTGTATGACAACCTCAGGGACAGGGCCGCGGTGACCGACGGCGGCAAGCTGATGTGCACTCTAATCGTGGATGACATGTCTATTCGCAAGGAGATCTCACATGACGGCCGCAACGTTCGTGGCTACATCGACTTCGGCACGTCCGTCGAAGACGACAGCTTACCTGCCGCCCGGAACGTCCTGGTCTTCATGGCTGTCGGCCTGGAACTGGACTGGAAGGCCCCTTGTGCCTACTTCTTCGTCGACGCCCTCTCGGACAAGGACCTGGCCAGCCTCATTCGGCTGTGCATCTCCAAGCTGCACGACGCCCACACACAAGTCTTGTCGGTGACCTTTGGCGGACCTACGTTCAATGCGGGCCTCCTTCGCGAACTAGGTGCCAACCCCAGCCCTGATGCTATGCAGCCGTGGTTCCCACACCCGGAGTGTCCCCAGTCCAGTGTTCATATCGCGTTCGACGCACGCCAGATGCATGCTCTCATCAAGACGTCTCTGGCCCTTCTGCATAGGTTGTGCGACAGCACGGCCTCCGAGATCCGATGGAACTACGTGATGGAGCTGCATCGGGCGCAGGCCTTTGTCTATCCGCCGGGCCACAAGTTCTCGGGCGTTGACTGGGATGCGATGGGCATGCGCATCCGCCTGTCGGAGCCAACGCTGGGCCCAAACTTTGCCAACGGAATCGAGTTCTGCGGCCGCTCTCTGCAGATGTCGCAGTTCCGCGGCTGTGAGGCGACTATCCGCTTCATCAAGACCTTTGACCAGCTCACCAAAACACTCAGGTCGGCTCATGTCGGCGAGGTCAAGGTGCAGGTGATTGGATTTTGAGTTTTCCTTTTCTTTACACTACTATTATTGGAGCCAAATCTATTATTTATTTATTTATGGATACTGTCAACCCTCATTTGAGGGTCATTATGGGGAGGGAAAATGAAGAAAAAGAAAAAATTCATATATACACAAGAATGAACAAGCCTCTTCAAGCATTCAATACAAGAGAGCATAAAAACGCAACACAATTCATACCACTGTACAGTTACCTGCTATACAAAAAGAAAGATTGGACAGTCAGTTATGTGCACATCATTAAGGATCCCATGCCTAGACAGAGTCACCAAGTGCATTCACGAATGCTGCCACACCTGTATACTCAGAAACATGATAAGAGTCATCTAGCCATTTTATCCCGTTTGTCTAAACTTTTATCCATGCTACATTCCGCGCTGAACTAATGAAGAGCACAGTCATTAATGGCATTTTAGGAACGTCTGGGTGACATCAGTTCAACGCTCACACTTGTCATCTGCTTGATTGCACATACCACTTGATGCACCTTATTCATCTCTCATGTGTGCTGGTGTGTGGAGTGTAATTAATACATAGCTCGTTCTCATGAAACGCCTAGCAGGTGAGCGTGTTTGCGTGAATGATTTACACAAGAGACGTCAAATTATCATGCGTAAAGCAGTTAGCATTTCCATGTTCTATAGCGCGGCTTAGCAGCAGGGCACAGTACTGTAGCAGCTAGGTTCAAGAGCATGCGCTTTTGCAAAAGGTGCAGAAGCTAATAGCAAGAGGTTTCTGACAAAAACAAAAAAAGCACTAGTTGGGTCAAATGTACTCATGAAATTTCTCGATGTGAAATGTAATTTTTTTCTAAATGTGTGGTTATAGTGTCGATCTGACTTCCATATCCAGCCAGCTTATATGTGGCCTTGCTGCTCGAAGTGGCCTTAATGTTGTGCTGTTGCATTATTGCCGAATGGGATTTCACTCAGTTCCACTCTTGTA
Source organism: Amblyomma americanum (assembly GCA_030143305.2). Classification (NCBI taxonomy): domain Eukaryota; kingdom Metazoa; phylum Arthropoda; class Arachnida; order Ixodida; family Ixodidae; genus Amblyomma; species Amblyomma americanum. The sequence continues at coordinate 163,352 of JARKHS020008991.1, read as the reverse complement.
TTCTTCAATGGTTGCACTGTAGCCCAGAGTACTAAACCAAAATCTACACCATTGTCCCCACCCTTCTGTAACTCAGGCCTTGGACGACAACGGCTCTCCAAGAAGGGAAACAGCAGAGGGCATGTGGAGGCTATTCCTGGAGGACTGCAAGGCATACATCTCCAACCTGACCAATACCAAGGGCATCCCGCTCACAAGCACCAACCGGAAGACACCTTACCTGGCCTTCCTGATGACCATCGAGAGTGTGCTATCTATGTGTTCTCCACTGTTGCTGGAAGAGGACTGCCCGCCCCTACGCCACCTGCTCAATGGCTGCATGAACCAGGACCACGCAGAGCAACTTTTCGCTGCCGTCCGCAGGGCAGTGCGGCGAGAGAGGCTGAATGTAACTGAATTCAGAACGGCCATCAAGAAGGTCTTGGCCTTCAATGAGGGAGCCGAAAAGCGTGGGAAGAAGAAACCTGTGAGGCGTGGGGTGCTCTTCGCGCTGCAGAAGTTCTGCGAGAGGTACAAGCTGACCACAGCTGCTAGTTGAAGCTGTTGTATGTTTCAGGAGGACGTGTTAAGTGACGTTTGTAGGATGTGCTGTTGCATCGCTTCCGGCAGCGTGTAGGACCTTCACTTCACCTGGCGAAACCATTTGCTAGTGCTGTAAAGGAAAAATCCCAGAGGCAGAATTTGGTGGTTCATTTTGTTTGTTTGCGAAGTGGCTTGTTTTCTCCGAGAAGAATTAAATTATGCAATCAACTGTGGCAATGCCAAACCAAAGCAAAAATATTGACGCCATGGCCATTGCAATATGCAACAAAATTCAGCGACAGCTGAGGCACAACCAGAATGTAGCGAAGTTGGCAGTCAGAAACGCCTCTTTCAGCTTAGAGTAGCGAACAAGTGCTAATGCTGTGGGGTCATTGTGGAGCTGCAGAAAATCATGTGCAGGGCAGCTCTAACCAATAAGATTGTCGCGCAATGGCTTATGAGGCACCTTTATGGTTCTTTCGGCTTTTCTTGCCCGGGCTAGTACGGCACACGCTGTCAGGTCAAGACACCTTCTCCTGTTTGCTGTGGTTTCTTTGGCATGCACTGCGAGTTCTTGACGCTGATGCCTATTGCCATTGCATTCTGCACTGCACCAATTGCAGGGTCTCGATGGGCTCGGCGTTTTGTTTCTCGATTTTGCATGCTTCGTAACACTTGTGCACGGTCAGGGGCTCTTACCGCCGGGCTTCCCATCGCATCTGAGAGTGAACAGTGCATAGTCGGGCAGCTAGCCCGTCGGCATACACTGGCCTTAGATTCCTTATGAATGGGGTTTTTTAACATGACTTTTTTTTCGATGCCACGCTTTGCGGACGCTGCTGATGAGACTATGATCTTGAAAGTCGAGGCATTAACAGCTGTCGTGGCAAAATATTGACACTTAATGCTGTGGCGTCATTTGCCGTTAGCCGAAATAACCTTTGAGAAGCGGCAGACCACTGTACTTGAATGCCTGGCGAAGAGCGGTATCACAGTTGCATGCGCCGTTAAATTCAGCTTCATTGGTCAGGCAGTAATGCACCCGACATTGCTCACATCTGTGTCAGATTAGATAGGCAAGGATCGCAAACATCGTAAACAAATGGGACCACCAAATGCCAACAATGTATGTAGTGTGAACACAAACGAGCTGATGGTTAAGCCAGAACAAAAAATATACCTTTCTGGAAAGGCAACAGAGCTGTTGATATACAAGTGGACATAGCATTTCGTGTTAGCAGCGCAAGTTGTAACTTGACGCGCTTTACCACGAAATCTTGCAACATGCTAATTGCTGCTTTTCCCATCGAATGGTGATATTGTACGGTCATCGAACAACTGCTTCCTGCCCTGTACACTGTAATGTAAATATAGATACCAATAAAGAAGCACCAAAGGGACACGCCAAGTTAACCGATAGACCCAAAGTAAAAAGCTTGAGGGGCCCATGTGTGGCAGCCAAACAGGCCGTTCATGGCTCGAACTTGGCAAACAAGTTCGGGCCATGGTTGGGAACTGACATTGGCCTTGCACGAGCTGATCCCCGCTTGCTGGGCCGTGCTGTCATACGACGGCCTAGGTATGAATTTTGTACTACTAGTGAGTGCAGTAGAATAATAGAATAGCTGTTGCACAAAATGCGCGGAAAATAATTGCAAAGCCTAAATTGCAACTACTGTAATTTATACATGACAAAGGTCGAGCCGATTACAATCGAGTAGATTATTGGCCATATGTGGACATATTTACAGGTGAAATCTGAAAAAGAAATAGTATCATGCTCACGAAGACCTCTCCCCCTCACGTGGTTCCCTCGTGAATCATTAAAGTTGTTACCTACCTACCTCACGAAGACTAATGTCTAACGACAAGCAGATGCTACACACGGATCAAGCTCTAAGAGCACTATACAGACTAGAAGGGATCGTGCAATACCAACATGCTGCGCATCTGCAGAGCAAAGAATCTGCACGATATATGTACCCCAAATCTGAGACCTTCCTGTTGGAGCCTGTGGCTGTTGTGCGTTAAGCAATATTATTTCATTCAGTTGTGATGACACAAGCGAGAAGTGAAAATGAGCGGACCACGTTGCAGATATTTTCTATTAGAAAAAAAAAACTTAGTAGTCCACTGTGCTATCTTTGTCGCGAACTTTATGCAAGCGTAATGAGACGTGCTTTTTCTCAGGCACATGACCTTGTGGCATGCGCGTGTCGTGAAGGTGATACTTTTGTGCATCTGAAAAAAATTCTGCAGCTATTATACGTGCGGTCAAGATATAACATGTAGCGTTTGGAATACGTGCGGTCAAGATATAACATGTAGTGTTTGGGCTACCGGCTGCGCCCTAATTACACACGATTGTCTCAAAATATAACCGACGGGATTTGCGGCCGTTGGTGGCCCGGTGTCTGCCGTTGTTTGCTTGCCTATGCGCCGGCGGGCAACTATTGCCAAGCGTTTGCAAGTGGTCGGTTGTTTGCCTTTTGTTAACCGCTAGCCGACGCAGCCGTTGCCCGACGCTGACTCGAGTTTAGTCGGCCGAGCACATCAAGGCTCAAGACCGGCGACTTGCCAACGACAGGCCGTTAGACAATCTCTCCTGAGGAGTGCTTTTCCAAGTGAGTTTGTGACTGAAACATTTTATTTACGATAACCTTATTGCGGATTATCAAAAACAGGTGACCTGGTGGGCTACAGAGGAGCTTGGGCAGGCGCAGTGCCTCCTGTAGGGCCCATGACGTGAGTGATATGTGTCGTGCAGATGCGTGATGCCCGAGAACAGGGCGAAGTTCCGTTCCTGGCGCGGCCCAGCTCTCTCACCTGGTAAGACCATTGGGAGGAAGGAAGGGTGCCGACTGTTGGGCACGAGGACAAGTCTAGTATCTGTGTTTGTATCGGATAACCACCAAAGAACAGACTAAGAAATTTCGGGTCAGTAACATGGTAAGTTATTTACTGCGCTGTAGTTGAAGGTTCTGTGTCTGACAAATGTATCGTTCTAGGCCTGTGAGGTCAGCGGTCGAGGGCAGAAGGATGCGACTGCTCAGGCAAAGACCTTTGCATTACTACCTTCATTTGGGCTACTTCGTACATTTTCAGAATTGAAAGTTTTCCGCAAAGGAGAGGGACAAAGACTACAAAACAGGACTGCGCCACTTGTGCGTTGTTGGAGCATTGCAGTACAGTCATTTTTCGGCGAGAAATTCGTAGTGTGTGCGCGCACGCAGCAGTATAAAAATGCACCTTCCATTTAGCGCAGTTTCGGCCTAAATGACATATCTGCAAAGTAGACACAACGGTCGTATGTCACGCGATTGTCGCCCCGGCATTTGGGGTTTCATCCAATAGGCGCGTACTGAAGTTGAAAATTGGTGTTTGGTGAAAGGAATAAATGGCGCGGTATCTGGCACATTTCGGCGAACACCTGAACCGCGCCGTAAAGGAAGGGATAGAGGAGGGACTGAGAGAATTAAGGTGCCGTAGTAGAGGGCTCCGGAATAATTTCGACCGCGTGGGGATCTTCAATGTGCACTGGCATCGCACAGCACACGGGCGCCTTGGCGTTTCGCTTCCATCGAAACGCGGCCGCCACGGTCGGGTTCGAACCTGGGTACTCCTGATCAGTAGCCGTACTAAAGTGGACACTTCCAGAATACGGGCTTCTGTGGCTGAAACATGACATGAGAGAAAGCCCCTTTTTATCTCCTGCGTGCTCAGCGACTCTGCCAGCCCGCCGATATGGCCGCTTGTACAACTTCGGGTGGTACTACGTCCGGTGCTTTGCTGTTGTGTGGGCAAGTTTTCGTAGTGAGCATTAGACACTGCTGCGCAACCTGGGAGAAAGGGTACAGGGTAGCAAGGCTACCTTTGAAGCTTTGACACTGGAATTCAGGGCTAGCGGTAGGAGGTGCATTTTTCACTATCAGAGACAATGCTGGCATGATTATATTAACACCAGGCTAATCATAGCATGAAAACCTCTTGTCCCCGGACACGCTCTTAATGTCCTGCTTCCGCAGCGAAGTTGCTACCAGAGACACCGTGAGGATGTCCCGTCTGGGACATCCCATATAAGAGATCTCATGAACGTCCTCTTGGGCTCTTTTTCGGCCCAATAGACCCGCAGCTACCGCGCTTGCTGGGCTCCGACATCCCTAGTTACGGCTAAGCGAATGTCAGTGCGCGTTAAAGAACCCCAGGTAATCGAAATTTCTGGAGCCCTTCGCTACGGCGTCCGTCATAGCCTGATTAGCTTAGAGACGTTAAACTTCCATAAACCATAAAAGGCTGTGAAGAAGTGAAATGTTCATTAACTGTCAGTAATCGTCAGGTGCTTAAACACTTAAAGGGACGCTAAAGGGAAGCAGAGTACGTCATTAATGGTTGTCGGGGTGGTCACCTCAGGTATGTGCAGGAGTGGAGTACGTATTTACTGATATTAAATCAACCATGACTGTGAGCTTGTTTTGATCGCCAATTACGGTGTCCTCAATCAGCTCGATCCTAGAGATGACAAGTGCAATTACGCCCGTTATTTATAAGCTGTTTCACATTCCTGTGGTTCTTGCATGTTTTTGGAATTTTTTTGTTCACCTGGTAAGGGGTCTAAAGCGCGAAGAGGCTGTGCTAAGCCATAATTTTTTTACACCGACAATCGATTATAACTGAGGTGCAAAACAATGGCGAAACTTTCCGTGCCATAAGCGTTGACAAGCTTGGCCTTCTCGGGGCACAAGGAAGTCATGGGAGAGAGTCCTATACCTCAGGAGTATAGGGTACGAGACCTTCCACATATACGTGACTGCATATAGATGACTGGACGTCATCGGCAATGTAATGGAACTGGAGGCCGGGCCAGTGCTCGACCAGCGGATCCCGAAAACGCGCAGATTTACGCCATGCTCGTGTCACCTCGCAGCACGGCGACCACTCGGTCGGCGCAAGCCATTTACAGAGAGAGGTGAAGCCCACTAGGCCGGCGCTTTCCTTCAGTCTAACCATAAACGTTTGCTGCGTAAGTGATCTTGCTATAACGATTGCTCTGTCGCTGAAAAAAAAAAACGAAACAAAAGAGGCCTCCGGCTTCTGCAGTCGGCGGGCTGGTTTTCCAGCACACATTTTGTACCTGCCGGAGGGCGCAAATTTCTTACGGAAATGGCGTAGGGACGCCATAGTAGCACAGTTCGCGCAGTAGAAAGCGACAGCGCCGCCCGATTTTCGCTCGCCCGCCACCAATCCGGCCAACGTTGTTTTTTTTTTCTTTTCTCTTTCAGACTAGCTCTTAGACTTCGACGTGCACGCCCCTGTAGCGCGCCGCGAAAAGAGTGAAATTGAGCGTGTCCGTCCAACACGCTCCGGTTGGCCGACTCTCCGAATGCCGCGCTGTGACCGCTCGCCCGCTTTTTTGGAAGGGTACTGCATATACCTGATTCTAACGCGCACCTTTTAGTTCTTTTCTTCACGAATATTGAACTTCAAAGCGGCGCACGCGTTACAATCGTATACGAAACTGAAACCACGCTAGGAGTAACCCGAACCAGGGACGTTGCCATCGCAAGATGGCGCTTAACATTAAGAGCCTGATCGGGAATAAAATGTGCGGTCAGCATGGAGGAAGAAGAACTCAGGCGAGGTCCTTGCTATCCGAGCTGCACGCCAAAAAATGTGCCGGAAGTCACGTGCTTTCGCAAGGACTACTGGGATTCTTTGACCGACGGCGCAGCCAATCGTAACGCTGGAGATAACGAGGTAATGCAATCTAAATGCGCTAAACTAGAAAGCAAAGCTGCCGACCTTGAAAATCAGCTGGTACATCTGGAACAGTATTCAAGATGTGCCAATCTGGAGATCAAAGGAGTCACGAAGAGTGACAATGAGGATGTTTTGCAAATTTTATCCAAAATTGGACGACTGATCAAGGAGCCAATTAATGAGTGCGATGTTGAAGCCTGCCACCGTGTTCGAACTCGGACACCTGACACATCAAATATTGTAGTTAAATTCAAGTCTCGGGCGAAATGGGACACCACTCTCTATAAAGCTAGGAAGGCTAGAATCAGTAATGAAGACATTGGATTCAACGGCAAGGACGCCATTTACATTAATGAGCACCTCTGCCCTACCCTGAAGCGACTTCTCGGAAAGGGGATCAAACGTAAGAATTAGCAACGCTGGATGTCTGTTTGGACGCAGAACTGGAAGATTTTCGCGCGCCGAAGTGACGCCTCACAAAGTATTCAGATCATCAGTGAGAAAGACCTTGTTAGGACAGTCTCGCCGCCGGCCCCCGACAGCTGAGCACACTGCGTACATCTCTGCCTTCCCTGAAATGGATTCCCTCGAGCTTGTTTTTCCGCACAGTGTTCGATCTCCTCTCCCATCAGAAAACTCAGTATTACAATTCAATGCGCGCTCCGCTATAAAGAAAGAAGATAATATTGTCGATCTACTGAGCCAGTTTTCATTTAAATATAACATTATAATGATTACCGAAACTTGGTACTATAATGGCGGTGATAGGATTCACCTTGATGGTTTCAAAAGCTTCGTCATTAATCGTCATGGTCGCCATGGAGGTGGCGTAGCCATCTATATTAATGACTCCTGGGATTATGAGCCTGTACCTGCATACTGCCTGATTACGAATGACTCTGAAATTTTAACACTTAAGCATAACCTCGAAATCATGGCCGTTGTTTACCGTCCCCCAAATGGCAGGTATGGAGAGTTTATTGATTTTTTTTCAGAATTTTTTGGAATATTCGTGCGCGAATAATTCTCAGTTAATTTGTGGCGGTGATTTTAATTTGAACATGCTAGACGCTAACGCCAGTACCTATGATTTTGTGACAAGACTCACTTCAACCGGTTTCACAAATGTGATCACAACGCCAACCCGTGTCACAGTGTCCACATCCTCCACTCTTGATCTGTTAATCACAAACATTGAAACAGCTGTGTCCCTCGCTGGTACAATCACTGCAGATGTAAGTGACCATTGCCCTGTTTTCATGTTTTATCGTTCACCCAAAATGTCGAACAAAAATCGCTCCGACGCTTTTACTTTCCAACACATTTGAGACGAAGCACTTGAATCTTTCGAGCAAGACATTAGAACACATGACTGGTCGTTTATACTTAGGAAGCGAAATGCGAATGATGCATACATACTGCAGGTTTCATTCAAACATTTATAAAAATATACTGTGCGCACTTTCCCTTCAGAACATTTCACCAATCAAAAAAGATAAAAAAGCCATGGGGGGACTCCTGTTCACTTAGCCATGATAAGAAAGAAAAACAATCTGTATCACGCATTTTTAAATGCGCGCACACTGAATGCGTTCAAAGAATTCAAAGCTGCTCGAAATAAGTTAAACAGTGAACTTCGACGTGCAAATACTGCCACTTTGAGCACCTGTTTCTTGACGTAACGAAGAAAAAAACCATAAGTCGCCTGGAAAGCGATCAACAGAGTCTTAGGTCGTCAAACTAAAAATGCCGCGTCTGATAAGATATTATTCAATAACCGTGAACTTGCGCAAGAACTGACTGATCACTTCAATAAAGCATTTGTCGATAGCATCACGTCGGCGAAAGTCGACTATTTACAGCACCTTCAATCAATAGCCCAGCTAACAGTTTTGTTTGTCACCCATTAACCGAGGAATAAGTATCTAGAACATTTATGCAACTTAACAACAGCGAAGCTCTTGGCATTAATAATTTGCAAATCAAACCCATAAAGCATATTTTACAATTCATTGTTCCTGTTCTCACATACATTTTCAATTTGATCCTTGAGGATGGTGAGTTTCCTATGGAAATGAAAAAAAATCAAGGGCAACAGTCATACACAAAGGTGGCGACCGAAATGATGTTAAGAATTACAGGCCGATATCAGTAATGCCCGTGTTTTCGAAGGGGCTAGAAAAAATATTGTCATCTAGATTAACACATTTTTTTGATAAGATGAAGCTTTTTTCTGACGCGCAGTATGGATTTAGAAAGAGGTGATCTACTGAAAATGCTTTGCTTTACACTGAAAAAAACATCCTGCAATATCTAGAAGATAAGCTTTTCACTTTCGGCCTATTCATCGACTTTTCTAAGGCGTTTGACTCCCTCAGCCATGACATACTTTTACACAAATTACATCTACACGGAATACGAGGAACGCCGCTTAATCTCATCCGATGTTATCTACGCGACAGAAGCCAGTGCGTGCATGTTAGCAATAAGCAGTCCTCTTTTCTACCCATTAAAGCCGGAGTGCCACAGAGCAGTATTTTAGTACCCTTCCTCTTTAATGTGTATATTAATGACATTGTAACCATTGATTCAAAGGCTCAATTTATTATTTATACCGATGACAGTAACATTCTGTTATCTGGCCCTGATGAAAATGACCTCGTAATATGGTGTAATGACCTGCTCGAAAAATTGGTTTTGTGGTCACAGTGTAACGAGACTAAAGATGAATCCGACAAAAAAATATTTTTCGGCCGCGAGACAAAATAGTGAACCACAATATGTAGTTCAGTGCGAAGGGGAAGAAATTGCTATTGTTAAGAAATATAAAATTCTGGGAGTGGGACCTTTTCAGAAACATTAACGTGGGATTCACACATTGACAACATATGCACAAAACTTTGCAGAACAAGCGGTGCCTTATCGCGATGCCATTCTTTTCTCCCAATTCATATTAAACTTCAAATATACCACGCCCTGTTCTCGTCATATATTAATTATTGCAATTTAGTGTGGCTAACAACTACTAAAGGGAACATTAAAAATATCCACATGTTACAAAAAAGATTGTGCGCAACATAGCTAACACTGACTACTTTTCTTCTACTGATCAATACTTCCGTCAGTACAATGTCGTCCCCACACAAAATATGCATGAATTTCGCATATTGTGCTCATTTTGTGTTTCATCAGGCATTATTCGACAATTTAGGGGTCCCTCAAGTGATCTGCGATCACTTTTTACCCGGACCTACCCACATCTATGATGTAAATAAAATAAACTTATTTCTACAATCGCGTCCCTTCAACATAGCAGCAATAATGCATTAACACGCAGCACTGATTTATGGAAAATTCCCCGTTTCCGCACCAATTACAAACTACCGTCCCTTAAGCACAACCTCCCGTTAATTTTGAATAAACATTCGCAATTTACCAACCCCAGCCTTAACGAGTTGCGAAAGTACTTTGCATCCGTATAGATGTTCTGGTGAACAACTGTTTTCCATTGTTCCAAATATTTTTCTTTATTGTTTTCATCACACAACCACTGTAACCACATTCTATAAACTTTTTTTCTTTTGAACTGCTTTTTGACCTCGTGTTGGACTCATCATATTTATTTTGATTTTGAATGTGTTTAAAATCATCCATATGCATGCTTCATTATCAGTTCTACATTAATACAAAATTGTACACACGTTCTACTTGTAACCACATTTTACACGTCTATCTGTGCTGTGTGTTGTATTTATATTTGTATGTTCCTTTATTTCTCTGTTTTCAATATTTGTATGACTTGCCCTGCCTTGTAATACGCTGGGCCGCCTCGTCAGGCTGACGAAAGCAGCATTTAGCTCAGGTGTCCCACCAGAATTTTTTTTCTGGAAATAAAAATGAATTGAATTGAATTGAACCCACAGGACAGGTACGAGCTTTGCTGTTTCCTGGGGCTGGGGTACTGAGCAGCTTGTGGCTTTGATTCTTCAGTATTGATTCTTCACTACGCCACGAGGCTAAACCGGCTCACCGAGTTTGTGCGAAGCTTGACCTTGACGATGATCTTGGCCGAGCCATAACTAAGTCAGTAAATTAAATAAATATTGACGCGACTCGGATTCGAACCCACGGTGGCGTGAACAGGTTAGCTTCGCTGACCACTGGACGGAAACACTATGCTGTCGCCGCAGCCGGTCAAGCCTCGTGTTAAACTGCAACGCACTCTCGCACTGTGCATTGCACATAGTCGTATTCATCAACTAATACTACCATCGAACTAATATCGTCGCCAGACGTGCCAACAACCCAGCAAAGGAAAACCATGAGCGAACCGGGCTAAACACATGCTTTCGCACGTACTCGGTTTACTTGGTTAAAACCCCATCACTTTTTGATTTTTCTTTTTTCCGGTTGGGTTAGAAATGAGAGAGGACCTACTTGTCAAAATGGTGGTCTTTGGCCAAGCTTCATTTGCGCAATTAAAACCAAATCTTCGCCATCAGACATTAGGCGCAACCAGTTCGCCCGCCGTATCGTTTCGGATTATTCTTCCTCCGTTATTCGATGTTATTTAGCAAATCGGACGTTGAGGCTAACGAAAAGGATTCAGCTTAAGGACAACGCAGCCAGCCATGGAAAGAAAAATGATAGGTGTAACGTTAAGAGACCGGAAGAGGGCAGAGTGGGTGAGGGAACAAACACGTGTTAATGACATCCTAGTCGAAATCAAGAGGAAGAAATGGGCTTGGGCAGTGCATGTAATGCGAAGGCAAGATAACCGCTGATCCTCAAAGGTAACGGAGTGGATTCCTAGAGAAGGCAGGCGTAGCAGGGGGCGGCAGAAGGTTAGGTGGGCGGATGAGAATAGGAAGTTGGCAGGCATAGTATGGGTGCAGCTGGCAAAGGACAGGGTTAATTGGAGAGACATGCGAGAGGCCTTTGCCCTGCAGTGGGTGTAGTAAGGCTTATGATGATGATGCTGCTGCTGCTGCTGCTGCTGCTGCTGCTGCTGCTGCTGCTGCTGCTGCTGCTGCTGCTGCTGCTGCTGCTGCTGCTGCTGCTGCTGCTGCTGCTGCTGTTCAAGAGCGAAAGTGTATCTGGCGTTGGTAAAAGCTAGCCAGCTTATTTTACGAGGATAGCTTCAAGAGAAAGGGGATTTATTGGCTTACGAAGAGCCGCTTCATGTGCTTTTAGCGTGCCGGAAATGAGTGTTCAGAATCGGAGGAAGGAGAATAAATGTTTAAAGATATTTTGAAGAAAATTAAAAAAAAAGATTTCCTTCGGGCTTCGGCATAAGTCTACCTGCATTACTCTAACGTTTTCTCTACAATAAAAAGTATATTGCCTTCAGACTTGGCAAAAATTTAACGTATTTTCTGTTTAACCCATGTTTGAAACGACAGGCCTAACATAAACATCGCTTCAACACTCGCACTTATTAAAAAAAATTTTTGTTTTGTTAACCCGCCGCGGTCGCTCAGTGGTTAGGGCACTCAGCTACTGTTCCCGGGTTCGATCCCGACCGCGGCGGCTGCGTTTTTATGGAGGCAAAACGGTAAGGCGCCCGCGTGCTATGCGATGTCAGTGCACGTTAAAGATCCCCAGGTGGTCGAAATTATTCCGGAGCCGTCCACTACGGCACCTCTTCTTTCACTCCCTCCTTTATCCCTTCCCTTATGGCGCGGTTCAGGCGTCCAACGATATATGAGACAGATACTGCGCCATTTCCTTTCCCCCAAAACCAATTATTACTATTTTATTTTGTTTTCTCGAGCACTTCAGAAACGAGGGCGCGTTAGAATCTGGTAATTACGGTACTATTCGTAGTGTGTCTTTACCTTGCTTTTTTTTTTGTCTGTCTGGCTTTCCAAGTCAAAACGCCGTGCGGTCAGCGCGAGCGTACGCGAATGGCGGTGTTCTCGCCGGCACGGACCAGCTTCGTGGCGGGCGAAAAAGTCGTCGGCCTGGTTCTTTTTATTTTTTTGCTTTCTCTCATTTTACGTTTGGTGCCGCGTCGTATTCTTCTAGTAACTTTGGAAAGACCGGCTTTCCAGTCTCTGCCGAAGGCGAGACAGAGTTTCCGAAAACATCAGCGCTTTCGAAAACTATTCATGGTTTAGGAACTTGTGCTTTTCTTTTTGTTAGTAACCAAAAGTACGCCTTGACAAAGAAAATGCACGAGCCAGAAGGAGTACATGGGACCTGCTTTAACAACCGCAGAAAAATGAACCCTTCTGGTTGTCTTTCGGATTCTTATTATTATTTATTTTTGTTGCTGTGCTCCAAGGACGGTCATGGCTTTTGAGCGTTTTTGTGTTCGGTACAAAAGGCACTCGCCTGTATACAGGGGCACATTGAAACCAAGATGGAGACTGAGGGGCGAGGTTTTCTTTTTCGCAGCTGTTGTTTTTTTATTTTACCAACTGCTTCCTTTGGGCGGAGAAGCACCTCACGTCTGCTGCGTGGGCGAATTTTGTTTCTTAGTTTAGAGGTTGAATAAAGTCCAGCAGGATATAAAGCTGGGCTAGTTGGAGGCTGTTCATGATGAAATTTGTAGGCGCAAATTTTACAAACACAAAGAAAAAGAGGACACAGGACACGAACTTTCAATAAAGTAGTCCTAAGAGCGCGCGGTGCTGAAAGCGCTTAGCTTTTTTTTTTTTTTTCATTGGCGGAACGTACTTAAAAAGCAGAGGCCAAACGAGGCGCTTTCCGAAACACGCTTGAGGTTTCGGTGCTTTCGCTGTATTTCGATGTTATACTTCTTAACTCAAGACATGTGCACAAGGACGTACTCGAACGTCTTGTCTAAGTCATTAGAAACGGCACTAAGAGGTTCACTGTATATACGAAAACTATAACTGAGCTCATTTGTCTGCTTACTAACAATAGTCCGCAAGCATGTTGCTTCGCGAAGTGTACAGCGTAGAGATGTGCGAACGGTACTTTTTCGAAACCAAATCGAATACGAATACAGTCGAACCGCGTTATAACGAAACGCTTTATAACGAAATAATGAATATAACGAAGGAATGACGATTCCCCTTGGAAGCTGGATCAACACGGACTATAAGGAAGCTACGGCTATAACGAAGTAATAACAGGGTCCCTTCAATTTCGTTATAACGAGGTTCAACTGTAGTTCACCTATAAAGCGAATCAAATAGTAAAAGAAGCTAATAAAATTCGAATCCAATATGTTTACGATTATTCGTTACTTGTGCGAATGTTTGTACAAAACGAATATAATATTGAACTGAAACGGAGAAGAGATAGCAGCAACGCTGTAACGCATAGAATTAAAAGCTGTAGCTGTCAAAAGAGGCAGCAGAGATCTCCACTTTGAGGTACACAACACAAAGACGGTGTCAATATATTCCAATAAATTCGAAGCTGATATTTCTTCCTGCGTTTTCCGCGTAAGTTGTTCATGCTTTTTTCAAATTATGAACTTCAACCAACTCTTCCAACTTTCGGTGCTACTTAACTCAATATGTTAACTCTGTTATGGTCCAAAGATTTAAGGGCATCCCCCAAGGTGGAGTAGATTTGTAATAAGGGAGTAGTTATTGATTAGCACCCACCCAAGTGCAGCCATTCGGCTACCAAGGAAAACCACAGAGCTTCCACAGAAACTTCGTAGTTGAAGCAACATTCACCCTCGTCCGGGGTTCGAACCCGGGACCTCCGCCTCACCGGAGCAGTCACCTCTGTAGCCATACGGCTGCGCTTGTGTGGATGTTAATGAGTCATTACTCCCTCATATTAAACTCTATTGCCGTCATTTCATGTGCCTGGGAAAATTACGTTTTGCTACTGCTGTACTCGTTTGGTTTCTGCTAGCCAGCTATAGCTTAGCTGGCTAGCAGTAGTCATTGTCAGTAGCTACTGCAGGTACTTAGGAAGACCGCGTACAAACTAGCGCCACACCTCAGTTCATGACAGGTACGACAGTTATGAGCCAGTGCCTTCGATGTCAGGCCTTTAGGCAGGGCTTGCTGATACCTGGCAGAACCCTGCCGCGTCGTCCAGTACTGAAGGCCACAGTGGCGTAGCCAGAAATATTTTTCAAGGGGTTGTTATGTGCCTCCGGTGAAAAATATAAAAAGAAAGAGGCCCTGCGCCCAAGCAATATCTTAGATATCTTTGTTCTTTTTCTGTTGTAATAAAGCCGATGTGTTAGTTTCGTTCACTGTAATATCTACTTAAAAGTACGAGACCACACAGGACTCCTCCGAGGACTCTCCACACACACACACACACACACACACACACACACACACACACACACACACACACACACACACACACACACACACACACACACACACACACACACACACACACACACACACACACACACACACACACACACACACACACACACACACACACACACACACACACACACACACACACACACACACACACACACACACACACACACACACACACACACACACACACACACACACACCACACACACACACACACACACACACACACACACACACACACACACACACACCACACACACACACACACACACACACACACACACACACACACACACACACACACACACACACACACACACACACACACACACACACACACACACCACACACACACACACACACACACACACACACACACACACACACACACACACACACACACACACACACACACACACACACACACACACACACACACACACACACACACACACACACTTGTTTTCGTTTTTACATTTCAATGTATCGATGCGGGGTGTAAATAGCATGGTCAAAAAAAAGGCGGAGAGGAGGGGAGGGGAGGAGGGGGTACAGCGCTGCGGCTGCGTTTTTATGGAGGAAAAACGCTAAGGCGCCCGTGTGCTGTGCGATGTCAGTGCCCGTTAAAGATCCCCAGGTGGTCGAAATTACTCCGGAGCCCTCCACTACGGCACCTATTCTTCCTTTCTTCTTTCATTCCCTCCTTTACCCTTCCCTTACGGCGCGGTTCAGGTGTCCAACGATATATGAGACAGATACTGCGCCATTTCCTTTCCCTCCAAAACCAATTATTATCAAGGGGTGCTCTGTTGTTCCACTGTTTCTTTCTTTTTTGTTTGAAAACACAACTGATTCTGTTTCGGTTCTGAAACGTCACTACAACACCTGTGCACGTTTATATGCCTTCTCATATGGCAACTTGTGATCCAGCTTATAAATAATGACAGTGTCAGATCCGTATCTACGCACGTGGCAGAAGTGTACAAATAGTTCATTTCTTTGGAAGTAAAAATGTATTAATTAGCTTTATGACAATCTCTCCTCGCCGTCCAGGACAGGGCAAGGGGGATTGGTGAAGGGATACCTCCATTTTTACGCCGTCGTCCATGAACCGCCAGCTGACGTCACCAGTAATTAAGAGAGATAGTTTTAGGCCACGCAGCCTCACTAATTTGATAATAATAATAATTGGTTTTTGTGGAAAGGAAATGGCGCAGTATCTGTCTCATACATCGCCGGACACCTGAACCACGCCTTAAGGGAACGGATAAAGGAGGGAGTGAAAGAAGAAAGGAAGAAACAGGTGCCGTAGTGGAAGGCTCCGGAATGATTTCGACCACCTGGGGATCTTTAACATGCACTGACATCGCAGAGCACACGGGCGCCTTAGCGTTTCGCCTACATAAAAATGCAGCCGCCGCGGTTGGGTTCGAACCCGGGAACTCCGGATCAGTAGCCGAACGCTTTAACCACTGAGCCACGCTCTAACCACTGAGCCACCGGGGTGGGTTACTAATTTGCAGGAACGAGGTCCGCGACTCAGTTCAGCACTGCCTATCCAGTCACGGCCGCGTAGACAACGCCTTCAATCTCGCGCACTGTTCCACTTCTCATATGGCTCGAAGCTCAGCCGTTGTCTGTGCGGATAAAAGATGGATTTCTGTCTATATCGGGGCAAACGTTTAGAGCTAGCTCCGAAAGATGATGCCAATCTTGCAGCGATATATGGGGGCCTATGAGAATGTTGCTGACGGTCATTGTGAAGTCCCCGTACGAAGACTGTGCGCGAATGACATTGCTGTGATGACCGCTCCCAGTGAGTGGTTAACGGAAATTCCAGCACCCTTCTGCCAGCTAGTGATATTGCTGTGCAGGTCGGGTCGGTAATGGGGTCCCTAAAATGCGTCCCGCATGGTCATGTGATCGAGTTTATGCTGGCTTATTGTAAGATTTAAAAGGTGAGATGGGAGGCGCCGTACACGAATTACTTTCACATGTCTGCGAGTTATCAGTTTTCACACCAGATTCTGCCTACCCGCAGCCCTAGTGGTCGTCGTCCGCTTATAATGACGTCATGAAATAGAAAGCTCCGTCAAGTGCGGTTATCTCTGCGGCTGCTGTATAAATTAATTAAAGACGAACGCCATAATTAAAGACGAACGCAACCACAAGTATGATTCTCATTTTTAAAAGCATGCCGAACCAGCTTTACCGGCAAAAATTGGTGACTACACCTATTTTCATACATGCCCAGAACGGAGCAGGTGGGTACGGCACCTACAGGACATCTTATGCTGAACCTGAGGCCGGTCTCTCGTCACACTGACTTTCTTGGTCAAATGTTTAGGGGAATCCCGCAAGGTGGAGTAGATTTCCGTCCTGACCGCGGGAATTTTCTTTAACTACGACGAATTTTCTTCGAATTTTCGAGGACGAATTTTTAATTAAGAAGCTTCTGAGAAAACTGCATACCTCTCCTTCGTAGCCATAGGGCTGCGTTTGTGTGGATGCCAACAAGTAATTACTCCCTTATTACTGACTTTCCTACAACCTTCGTCACGCCGCGCGTTGCCTGAGCGTAATTTCATAAACATTGGTTTGCAAGTTATCGTATAACTCTAAAACAGAGCAACCGCTTGAATGTCGCGCAGCTTCCACAATTTTTCAGGACTATATGTTGTCCTCGCTTTTTCAAATTCTAACGTTAATGTACTATTAACTCCCCCATACCTTCACTACCGGCGCCACTCCCTGAAACTGTCAGCGTCATGCAAGTTCCAGAGCAAGGGACTGCTTATTGCTGCCACTTATTAATGCTCTTCGGAATACTGTGTTTATTAGTCGTCCTTGGAAGTGCAAGAAGAAGAAATGCCACCTGACACGAGCGGCATGCACAGAAGGAAGTGTGGTCAATCCACCACTGTGGGTATGCCACTCTAACAACAGCAACAACGACGACGACGACGACGACGACAACAACAACAGCAACAACGGCGACGACGACGACGACATCAACAACAACAACAACGACGACGACGACGACAACAACAACAACAGCAACAGCAATAACAACGGCGACGACGACGACAACAGCAGCAGCAGCAGCAACGACGACGACGACGACAGCAACAACAACGGCGGCGGCGACGACGACGACGACCACAACAACAATAACAACGACGACGACGACAGCAACAACAACAACAATAACAACGGCGACGACGACAACAACAACAACAACAGCAGCAGCAACAACGACGACGACGACGACAGCAACAACAGCAACAACAACAACGGCGACGACGACGACGACGACGACGACGACAACAACAACAACAACAACAACGACGACGACGACGACGACGACGACGACGACGACAACAACAACAACAACAACAACAACAACAACAACAACAACAACAACAACAACAACAACAACAACAACAACAACAGCAGGTGTGGTCCGTCTGTAATGCGAAGTGAACTTCAGATTCCCTGTCTACTGCGACTGACCCATATACCTCGATATATCTCGAAAACGCCTTCGGCTGGTCACTTCCTTTCGGTTCTTTGCTGCTCTTGAACAATTCGTCGACCACTCTCTATCTCTATCGTCCGTTTGTTGCCTCGGACCTGTCAATAAACCGAGCGCTTTCTCCGTACAGGTCTCCAAGCTTCCAGGGCGAGACTGTAATAACAGCTTCGCCGGCGAGCACGGCGAAGTGTGTGCTGGACGAGGAAGTAGTGCATCGAGGCCAGTGCCGACCACGAGCGGGCCATTGCAAGCTTGGCTGAATTCGGACGGAGCAAAGCAGCGTTCGCGCGACGTTGTTTAACGTCGCGCTCGAGAGCAATTCGCGATCCCCTGGATTTAGACTGCCTGGACTCTGTGCTGCTGTCCGCAGGACTAATCTTTTGCTCTTGTTGGTGTTCTCTCTGTGGTTGCCGTTTTTTCTCTGGCGTTTATTTTCATTTAATGCCCCTGTATTTACGCGTAAGTCGAAGGAGGAAGCGACACGATTGCACCACGTGACTCGATCACGTGGCTTGCTGTGCTCCCGTTAGGATATCGCGAGCACATATAAAGCTGAAAAGGGGAATCGGCTTGCAAGACTCGCATCTTCTCTCCATTGGATATACTCGTGGCTTCATTTTCTCCGAAGCTTCGAAGAAGGAGTGACTATGAGGACCCTCGTAAGTGCTGTGGGCCCGTGTGTGTACGCGCAGTCAAGGAAACTTTATTCTGCTTCCTAAATTTGACGATCTTATTCAAAGGCACAATAGGTTTGACGAACCAACTATTGAAGGCGTCTATTTAACTCTGTCAAAAGTAGGTTTCGAATCGCGCAGTTTCAATCGCCTGCCATTTGTGATAGCGACTTGGTTGGCTACGTAAATAGGACCAGGACAGATTTTTGTAAGAGAGTATTTGTTATGCTCTTTAAAAGCGTATAAGCGCGCACTAGCTTGTCGGAACCTTGTTTTGTCAGCGACTGCATGTGGTCGCGGGAAAACATTTGTGCAGTTTCACCAGCATAAATTCGTTTTGTAATTCGGCTAACAACTAATGAAAGACAGTCTAAATATAAGTCGAGGCTACATTGCGCACAGTTCTAATGGGACAGATACTGAAGCCAAGAAGTTTGTGAGGTGGCCATGAGGCACTTTCTAAATCTCCCCGAGCCATAGCTGCCGGAGTTCAGGAATGTACTTTGATCCGTTGCTTTTCGTATGTGCCAACCTATCGTGTAATAATTCGCTATGATCACAGCTGGAGCTATTTGGTGACTCATATATTACTACGAAGAGAGCGAAATATACGACGAAAGCTAACAAGAAGATTAGGGCAGTAATAATAGCGCAGTAACAATGTTAACGCATATACATCTATCTTTGAGTGATATCGCACTTTCAAGGCACGCTTGTCGAAGTGGCTCACGCTGGGTGCTTTGCTACAAGATTAATGTGAATCCCTGTCAAAAGGAAAACTACTTCGCTGCATTACAAGCAGACGAGAGGGTATCATTTGCTAGGTTTCTTGAACGGCTGTTGTAACAAAGTTAGGTCGGCATATTTTCGCGCTTAGTTTCGACTCGACTCGTGCAAGTTTCCTGCGCAAAGCAACGTGACGTGGCGGTGTGTTGCGTCTTTTTGTCCCCTTTTCGCTTATGCTTACAGTTCTCATCAAGTGCCTCAGTTGCAATGTCAGTGTTTCAAGCAGCACAGTAGAGGTTTGTAGGTAAAAACTTTATTGATGAACCAAGTAAGGAAAGGCGTTAGGGGAGGTTTGGATGGCTTGGTTCTTAATCCCGGTTGGCGGCCATCAGTCCATGACTTCTGGCGACCTTCTCCGCTCATTCCACCAGCCTCTTCTGAGAGGCCGGCTATGGGCTAGAGACCGCGATCTCCCAGCCTTCTAGGCCTATGAGGTTCCAGCGAGATTGTGGTTGGAGTTCTCGGAATATGAAGAGTATGTGTTCGAAGTTTGTTCTCGGAGCCCCACGAAGACAGCATTCGGGTTTGCATTGGCCCGGGTGTATTAATAAGCCAGGTAGGCGGGTGAAGGAAACGTTCTGTTGTTATAGTCTGTTGTTCCTTCGTGAGGGTGTGGTACAAGCGCAGTTCTCGCGGTCGTTTCGGTCGTTTTATGCACCGTGTACTGAAATTTAGAGGTGTGTCCTTTTTAAAGTTAATTTATGTTTCTGCTCTCTATGCTGTGTTGTTGGAAAAGCAATCCCAATGAATCTTGCCTTCACCAATAATGTGTACATGGGGTGCTGAAAAGTCGCCGGCGATAAAAGAGAAACGTTAAAATGTCTTTTCTATATATTTTTCTGTTCTGAAAGCGACACGCCATCTTTTCAAGCTGTTGGCTATGCACCTTAAACAAGGGAAAAAGTATGCTTCGCTAATGGCTAAGTTCACAGGGCTATATTTGCTCAGTTGTGCTCTAAAAACTGCCGCTGCTACATCTGTAACGGTCCAGAGTAGTTGGCGATGTGCTAATAAATAAAACTTCCCTAGGCAAATCCAGTGGGCTGTCTCAACGAGTTCTACAGAGCTGGACGTCATGAACTGTTCTAGTTTAGCGCACGGTACGAGGTATTTTTGTAACTAATCTTTAAAAACAATTTAATAAAATTTGAAGATTTATCGAGGTTTGTAACTATGTTGACCGCCCCAAGAGACTGCGCCACATCTTCGATATCCCGATTTACGAAAGGAGCTAATAGAATTGTTTTTTTTTTAAGTAAGCGTAGTGCTTCCGCTAGACGAAAAAAAAAGGACAATAACATTGGCTTCAAATGCTTTGCCGTATTGCTGTCTATAGCACATTTTTCCAGGAGGACAAATGCTCAGCCTATAGGTAAGGAAGTGGTCTTAAGGCGGCAACTGGGGCTAGTTGATTGCAAATGCTGGCGGATTTCACGCGCTAACACTGGGAACTAAAGACGAAACAGCGATCACAAGACAAGCGCGTTTGTCTTGTGATAGTTGTTTTGTCCCTTGTTCACAGTTTTAGCACGTGTAACCCTTCAGAAGTGGTCTCCTTTCACAAGAGTTCTAGCTGCACACTAAAATCTTCACATTTTTCTTCTATGATACCCTTCATGCCTTTGTGTCATCGTGTTAAATTAGCCAAATGGCCTATAAAACACGTCCTTATCAATGTAATTTTATCATAATATAGCTGTACCAAGACCTGCTTTATGTTTGTTATACTATACTATGCCTCAGAAGAAATGTGCGGCGCTTTCGCGATAATTCTGAGACTACAACCGCCATTTGTTTGTGGTTGGAAAACTTGAAACGGTGCTCTTAATGCTCTCTCGCGAGTGTAGAATTAATATAATAAACGCCTCTCCTGGCGCTACCTTCATTACAAGAATCTTCACTTTGTTCCGACTCGCCAGTGCTGTGCGCCGCTGGAGTGTCGGCGTTTTCTACGCAAAGGACCTTCATGTTCAACATACTGGACCAAAAATTAGAAAATTAGAAAATTGTAACATACTGTTATGGAAATATTGAAGGTAATGGCTCATTCTTCCAATGTGTAGTATCTTGCTTTTATAGTGTTTCCATCGCTCGCTTTGAACAGTTAAGACTGCCATAGAAAACCAATGGGGAACGCTTTTGACGATACCAAGAACTTTAATAAAAAAAAGGTAAGTCTGCTAACGGGTGGTCTGCGGATATATTGATTGTTGTAGTGAAATATTATATGAAATAATTACGTTCATGAGTAGTTTCCGGCTCAAAAATGCTTTCGTCCAGAATTGCTCGGTATGAAAGAGCGCGAGCAAAACTGAAGGCATTCGAACCCCACCTACTCCGCGTGCTTCTATCTGCCTCCTGATCTTTCCTGTTGCTAATAAGCCTTTTTCTATGCTTGAGGCGTAGCAGACTAGCCGAGAAGCTTAAGCAACAGCCGTTCAGGCTCTAATCCCGAGTTGTGACCTCATTGATCACACCAGGTAACTGCATTATATATTTTCTCTCTATTCCAGCTGGCAACTTTCCTCTTGGTACTGGCCTTTATATATAATATTTTGTCTCCATTCCATCTGGTAACTTTTCTCGTGGTACTGGCCTTCATATATAATATTTTGTCTCCATTCCTGCTTGTAACTTTTCTCGTGGTACTGGCCTTAATAATAATAATTGGTTTTTTGGGGAAAGGCAATGGCGCAGTATCTGTCTCATACATCGTTGGACACCTGAACGGCGCCGTAAGGGAAGGGACAAGGGAGGGAGTGAAAGAGGAAAGGAAGAAGAAGGTGCCGTAGTGGAGGGCTCCGGAATAATTTCGACCACCTGGGGATCTTTAACGTGCACTGACATCCTACAGTACACGGGCGCCTTAGCGTTTTTCCTCCATAAAAACGCAGCCGCCGCGGTCGGGTTCGAACCCGGGAACTCCGGATCAGTAGCCGAGCGCCTAACCACTGAGCCACCGCGGCGGGTCTGGTACTGGCCTTCATATAAATATTTTGTCTCCATTCCAGCTGGTAACTTTTCTCGTGGTACTGGCCTTCGCTGCCTTGTGCCAAGCGGGATATCATGGGCACGGCCATGGTGGCTACACCTTCAGCCACGGGTACACCAAGTTCTTCGACAACCAGCGTACGCACCACGGCTACGGCGGAGGATACGGTGGAGGCTACGGAGGCGGCGGCGGTGGTTACGGACACGGTCACTACGGCTGATCACATGAAGCCTTGACTGGTTGTCACGGATGATAGAGGTGAGACAACCTTCACTTGACGGTGGGGTTATGTCGAGCGGGCGTGCGGCTTCACTTAATAGCTAATATCTTCGTCCATATGATCTGAAAAGAGCGACCAGAATGTACTCTCACGTCATGAACAACTGCTTATCAGTACAGCTCATTAGGAAAGTATATGAAATTTTTATCTGCCAGCATACGCCATTTTGCCGAAATTTAGAGGCTAGCAGAAAGGCTTGAATTTAAACTGACGACATTTCTGTACCTGTCCCACAAGCACGCTGTGAAAGAAAAATTGGCAGTGGCTTTGCTCGGCTATGTCAGGATATACGTAGCGTGAGCTACGCTAGCTGAGCAGCAGTTTCGCTCTCCTCCATGGCTATACCGCACTGGCAAACGCCCCGTTATATGTATACCCCCACTGATACCTCTGCGCATGCGCACACAATGAGCGGCGCTATCAAGCGGCTCCGGCGCAGCCTCAGACTTGGCTACTGCGCAACAGAGGCGCACAGCTGGGCACGCGCCGGCGCCAGTGCGTCTGCCGCGGCTATGAAGTTACTCCTCTGGAATGCGCAGACCGGCGAGGCGCGCGCGGCGGCGGTGGCTCCGGCGCGCCAGCTGTGCGCCGTGTGACAGTCACTGCTCCTAGCGCATGCGCAGCACGGCTCTCCAGGAGCCACGCGAAACTGCTCAACTTCGGCCAGTGTAGCTCAAGCTACAAAACTCGCCCGCCAGGAGGCGGTAAAGGCTTATTGATTCAGTTTTACCGTATATCTCGGCATGGCTCAATAAATTGTTTTAATGTTCTCACAAGAGAAAGTTAAAAAAGGAAGATGGCTGCCGTTTTTGAAAACACCACGCCAGCCTAGCACAGTGCATTAGCTGTTTCATCACCACCATCATCACCATCATCATCACCATCATTTTATTTTGTGAAACCAATACATCAGAACTTGATTCGACCCATAGCCAGCTCGGCTAGTGAAAGGTCCAAATACAAGATATTCACTAAAGAAATGGCAGACGTTCAAACAACATGTACAAAAAGACGTGAGATGCTACAATCGCGGCATTGCAAATATGTAAAGCGCATGCGTATTCTGAAAAACAAAAAAAAAGGTTTATAAATGTACAAAACCAAACACATACGTATTTAGTCCCACAGTTCTGGACAGACAAGAAAAATGTTTTTCTAAAAGGCCGAGAAATTATGTTTGAGTTGGCTGTCATCGGAAATCTCATTTCACATATGAGCACCACTGTACTCTAATAGCCTTTGAAGTTGCTTTTGAAAGGCAAGTTCTTGTTTACCTCGTCCGAATAAACAGTGCTGAAGGGAAAAGGGAAAGTACAGGATGCGTCCACGTGATGTGAAACGAGTTGCTGAGCACATTAAACACGAATACGCCTATATTGGAGTAAAAAAGGATTCAGCCGTTCTCTATCACACACCCTTTTATAAAAGGATGTGTGCTAGAGGGCAGCCTACTCCCCTTTTTACTTCTTTGTGTTTAGAGTGTTCCAGCTCTTGGAGCAAGGGACTGCAGCTGAAAGATCGCTACAAGGAAAAGTGCGTAAGAAATAGTGTCAATGGGTCACACGACCAATGAACCATATCACTTCGCCATGTGATGATGTCATTCCATGATGATTCCGACCACGACATCTCGAGGGGGGGGGGGGGGAGGAGTTGTAGTCTGCCTATACCAGGTGCAGCGTTGGTTATTTCAAGCTGCTCTCAACTTCGGGTACTTTATTTCTAAAAAACAATGTTTCTCCCTTTCCTCTTTATTCTGTCTGATTTTGCCTTCCAGGCTTGAGATCTTGACAAAGTCAGAATGGAGGATTTTCCTGGAGAATAACCAGAAGGAAGACTTGGACGACAAATGCCAAAAACGGGGACGATTCTTCGACGAAAACAGGAGCAACAACAACGATTTTCTAACACCTGGCATGCTGAACGTGAATCGTCCTCTTGTTGCTTCCAATCATTTGCTTTCCCATTGACTGTTTATCGAAATTTCACGCACAATAAACACGCGCCAAAAGACCTCGTTTTCGTGCTACTTGATGACCCTTCGGCGACTTTCGGCTTGCGAATTGCATTGTAAGACATCGCTCTTTTTTCAGAGCCCGTGAGCGCTTGGAGCTTTGTACGCTGCCATAGGCGACCACGCCGAGGCGCTAGGTCCCGTCTAAGGGTCATCATGATCGACATCAGCCTGACTACGCTCATTGCAGGGCAAAGGCCTCTTCCATGTCTCTCCAATCAACCCTGTCCTGTGCCAGCTGCGGCCATTCGATCCCCGAAAACTTAATCTCATCCGCCCACCTGACTTTCCGCCATCCCCTGCTACGCTTGCCTTCACTTCGAAATGCATCCAGTTTTCCTCAAGGACCGTATCGGTTACCTTGCCTTCGAGTAACGATAAAGCGCCTCAATCCCAAGGGCAGCGATCCAACGGAAGCGAAGGCAGTTACCGTTGTCAATCAGTGATAACATGAAAAACTGGCACATAGCTTCTCCCTTTAATTCTGCATTTTGTGACTGGCGTGCTGTGTGTGAGTGCCGTGGGGGATGTCGAACCACTGCTGTCTACCTAGATACTTAGGTCGGCGAACTCACTCATGAGTCCAATCACTCGGGCTCACTGAGGCTCATTTCAGATCATGATCTGAGTTGTGAATGAGCTCGGACTCTTATTCATATCATAATCTGAGTCGTGAATGAGTCCGGACTCATGCTCAGATCACGATCTGGGTCGCGAGTCCGGGCTCACATTCAGATCGTGATCTAAGTCGTGGTTAGTGTGCTCACATTCAGGTCGCGATTTGAGTCGTCCTGGTCAGTCCGGTAGATGGTGGGCCTATCAAACCAAACGAGTCTATGATGTGAGGTTGAACAATCCTATGATCCCAAGTGAATCGATGAAGTCGATTGGGCACGAGTTTGTAGCATTCATAAACGCGAGTTTCCTGCACACTCGTAATATACTGAATACGCTTTTGGTCGGGTTGATGACATAGTGAAATTTCATTATTTCTTGGCATCTAATTTTTGTGGTTATTGAACTCTAGCACATTACTAAAAGGAAAGAAACGTTGATTAGTCATCGTGCTTGGGCTCGTTGGATATTATCTGTGGCTTGCTGTATCGCGGTTGTTCAACTTCTTTCTTTACTGTTTTTTAATTGGTTACCGAAAACATGCAGCAGCCTCACATCTTTACGTCCCGCGAGCAGCAGCCACATGCCTCTAGGCCTCTCAGCCAGACCTGGCTACAGGCTAGCTGCAGTTAAGAGCTCATCGTATCACCGTGTTTCTAACATTTTTTTTGGCATTTTAGGCGCGTAACTTGAGCCGTTGAGCATAAAATCGATTCAGCTGTCCGATGTGTGAGCTTATGGGAGTCCTGAGTCAAGGTGAGCCCGGGTGAGTCACGAGCTGAAATGTGCAAGTGAGCGCGAGTAAGGGATAGCAGGTGAGTCGAGTTGAAATGAGTTAGTCCAGGTGAATCGTGAGTCGAAAGGAGTGAGCTCAGGTAGTCGTGAGTCAAAATGAGTGAGTGTTTTCAGGTGAGTCGAGTCGAAATGAGTAAACCCAGGTGTGTCGTGAGTCGAAATGAGTGAGTTCAGATGAGTCATGAGTTGAAATGAGTGAGTGAGCCTAGATGAGACGTGAGTCGCCATGAATGGCTCACTCCGGATGAGTGATGAGTCTTAGTGAGCCCAAGTAAGTTGTGAGTCTATATGAGTTAGAGTTCAGGAGCTCGAGTGAGCCCGAGCCTCTGTGAGTGTGATTTTGATTGAGACCATAGGTTGACCAAATTTTTATGAATGAGCCTCAGTGAGTATTCGTGAGTTTGCCGAGGTATGCCTAGATACCGTTCCGGCTTGTTTGAGAAGGAGCAGAAAGTGCGGAGGACACTTGAGACTACTTACAAGCTTCAAATGCGAAAGCATTGTTTTTTAAATGTTTGTATCCCTTTTATTTTTTAATTGTTCTCTTCCTTTCTAATGATGCACCTACTCATTAGCATACTGTCGTGGGGCAAGGTATATACTAGTTTCACCTTTGCTTTCCTCTTAACAGTGCTTAAGCAATTTTTAGAGCTCAGCTCTTGGGGGAGCCCATTCCTGGATTGCGTGTCGTCGTCGTTGTCGGCGTCAAAGGCAGAGTTATAGCAAAGTGTACAAAAATAAAAGTAATTAAATTAATGTTACGAAATTTCAGTTATTAAATTACTTTTCCGTGTACTTTGGAATCTAGTTCGTTAATTTTGAGGGCCGGTAATATAGCAATGTAATGGAATACTTTGGAGAAGTTTATGATTTATGAGAGCTTAACGTCCTAAAGCCTCTCAGCCTGTGAGGGATGTCGTAGTGAAGGGCTCCGGAAATTTCGACCACCTGGGGTTTCTTAACATGCACTGACACCGCACAGTACACGGGTGTCCAGAATTTTGTCTCCATACAAATTCGACCGCTGCGGCCTGGATCAAGCCCGCGTCTTTCGTGTCAGCAGCCGATCGCCTAACTTCGGAGAAGTAATTTGACGGCAAAAGAAATGATTTACTAGCGGAGTTACTTTAACTGAGTAATGAGTCCGTGCTGCACCTTGTATCGGTCATGTTTTATTCACGCGTTTCTGGGGTTGAGCTTCTAGAAAGCAAGAAAAATGCGCGGTCAGCAATATTCCAAGCAGCACAGGTAATCGGGCCAATATTGGAAATGTATTGGCAAATGCTCGTCCTACAAAGGGCCAGTGTGAAGCCATCTCTTTCCCATATTGGGGCCAATTACCTTGAGCAGAGGCGCTTAAGAAATACGCCGATAAAGCACCAAGAGGATGATGCGCCAGCGATAGCTGGGAAGCAAAGCGTAGCATGAAATAGCGAGCTGCCGAGTGCTGACGTTACGGCCGCCGTGTTAAAACTAACTGATTATTAACATAATTAGGTAATATTGGTGTCTAATATGTTCTACTCATCGAGGCCGTTACGAATACGCCATTAGTTAGATCATGATGTCATCGCTTAATTATATATTGGCAATTAAATTTGAGCCTAATTATAACTAAATATTACCTTCATTAGTTAATATTGGTGTCTGACGTGTTGTACTCATCTAGAGGATTCGAAATATCTATTCGTTTTATGATGACCTCATTAATTATGGAGTTAAAACGATTAAACGAATTCACCGAACTAGTTAATTATGACGTCACGAAATCAGTGACCTCACCAATCAATCAATAATTCAGGCTCTGAGGGCTCTGGCACTCTTCCGCTCCTGCCCCTTCTTTTGCCTTGAGCTGTGAGATGGAATCTCGCTTTTACCTCTCTCTTCAATAACCCTCATAACGGGAATCTCTTTATCTCGTTGAAATTCTCTTCCTGGTTTCACTTCGAGTTTCACTGCCTCTCTCTGGGCACTTTCCCTTTCCTCAGCACCATAACGTGCTCTCTTCCTTTCTCTGTGCGCTTCTTCTTGCGCTTTCTTAGATACTGGAGCGATTTCTCTTTCTCTCTCGGCGGCTTCTCTAGCCATCTCTCTCTGTCTCTCTTTTTCTTCTCTTTCTCTCCCTTCTATTTCCTGGTTCACCCAATCCGCAATCTCGGATTCTTCCAGGCCTAGCTGACGACCCAACTTAACAATATCTCTTAGATCCATTTTGGAATCTCAGCTGTTCAAGCCTCAAGCATAGCTCAACTCGGGGAACCGTATCCGACCGCCTCTGCACGGCACCTCACAATATCGCTCTGCTGCTAAACACTCGTTTACGACCTCTTCGTAAACTCCTTCCGACTCTTTCTCCGTTGTCTGCGCTTACAAAGCACCAAACGTCCTGTCGCGGATGCCAGAATATGTCACCACTTCGGGCACATTCGCGTGCACTCCCAGACACCCTTAGAGCGTGTGGGGGTAGCGGTCTCGGTCACATAAGGAGATGCCCTCGACTCAGCGTGGCAAGCTCAGCCGGAGACGAGATACCAAGTGACAAGGGGGTTGGTCGTTTGGTGCCCAGCTTCGCCGGTCGCAAGCCAGAGAATGGGTCGGAGCTGAAGGTACACAAAACAAAACAAAGTTTATACAGCTAAGAGACGATACAGAGAATTTCACAATCACTAGTACGCGCACATACAAAGTGACTTACAAATACAATGCCACTCATGCAAAATAACAATTGAGAGAGATTACAATTCAACAAAATCCCTGCACCTAAAGTGCATTAACAAAGAGAGAGACAAACACAATTTGTTCACCAGGCACTGCGACAGTCCGACGGCCTGAGGAGCACGACGGGGCCTATCCGCAGGTTGGCGCACGTTGCCTCGCTGGACCGTGGCTGGTCGAGTGTTCTCCCGGGAGTCGAGAGGGCGCGCTTCTCGGAAGCTGAACGGCGGCTCGGGCTAACAGACAGCGGTTGCAGCCCCTCATTTATAGGCGCAGTCCGCGTCTGTTTGTTCTTCGCGCCAAGACAGGCGCGCACATACACGTAGTGTCAACTACACAAGCTGCTTCTCCTTCTCGCGCCAGGCGCGCTACTCCATTGGTCGAGCGCGGACAGCATTCGAAAAATTTCTGGGTCCTTCCGATGCGAAGTCGCCGGCGCGAGAGCGAAGGGGAGAAAGTATCACTTTAGCGCGGTCAAGGTCACGCCCTCTCCGTCGACGATGAGTAGAAACTACTCAGACATTCTAGAGAGTCGACGCCGCGCGTGGCCGTGTTTCCTATGGCACCGCGTCGGCGAGCTGAGTGGAAAGGGCAGCAGCACACGCAAAGTTACGCGCTCTCCGGGGCTCCTTCCCCGCTGTTTTTTTTTGTTTTATTTTACCGCGCTCGGCGCGATTGCTTACGCGTAGCGCCGTTTTTTCGAATATGCGCCGTATTTCGCGACAGTGAGGTCATCTGCATAAGCGGTGACGCGTACTGCCTCACTGCCTGGCAAAGCCAGACCTGTCGTAAGAGAGTGGTGATTGACTGCCAAGAGGAAGGTCTCTAATGCTAAGACAAATAAAAGGGGGGAGAGTGAACAACCTTAACGGACGCCGCGGCCAACATCAAATGCGGTACTTTCCCCGCCTTCGAGGAACAAAGTGCTTGTAATATCTCTGTATATCTCTTTAACGAGAAGCACAAAAGAAGGTGGGAAACCGAAAGCATCCAGTATACTGTAAATATACTGATGCTCTAAAAAGTCGAACGCCTTCTCTTGATCGAGGGAAACAAGAAGACCCTGTGCGCGCCGCCGTATAGTATATGATCTAGGATATCTCGCGTTACGGAAGATAAACTATGTATTTCACGACCCGGGATGGGGCAAACTTGGTGGCCGGAAATGAGGGACGGGAGGAGAGTCCGTAGACGGCGAAGGAGTAATTTTGCTAAAACTTTATAATCTGAATTTAGTAGGGTGACAGGGCGCCAATCTGCCGAACATGTCGACAAAGGAGACTCTTTAGGAATAACGACAATGCGGCCTCTTTTAAATGAATCAGGAAAGACATGCCGAGCGAAGCAGATTTTGAACACATCCGAGAAAACGGGGCCTACAATATGCCAAAATTGTAAATAGAACTCCACAGGAAGACCATCTCGCACAGGCGCTGAGCCTCGTTTTATGGAATCTAACGCCTCCTTCATTTCACCTGTTGTAGGTGGAGCCATAAGGCCGTCATGAATTTCAGCGGCAACCTACAGGAAGCCTGAAAAAATGGGTGTGCGGAAACGTCATCGCAATCAACCCGAAGGAGTTTCATGCGACAATCATGGAAGGCCTCAATAACATAAACTGCGGAAACAGAGCCTTCTGAGATGTCAAAGCCTTCTTGACGAAACGAACGGCTACGATAGGCATCGGAAACACAAGATCTGAGAGCTTCACGGTGCGAAACAAGGGCACCCCGCAAGGCTCAGTAATATCACCGCTACTATTCAACGTAGCGATGATAGGACTCACGAAAGTACTTGATGAAATAGAAAACATCAGCTACGCAATGTATGCAGACGACATAACAATATGGACAACCACAGTCTCCATAGCAGCAAAAGATGAGCAGCTACAAAGAGCGATCGACCATACTGAACAATACGCCACGGCCAGATGACTATCGTGCACAGCGGAAAAATCAGAATACGTAAGAATAAAAAAAGGGACACAGAAATACGACTCCCAAATCGCCTTGAAACTCGGAAACGAGACGATACCCGAGAAAACGGAAGTCAGAGTGCTTGGAATGTGGCTGAAAGACACAGGACGATGCAGCAATACCATCGCCTCTCTTAAGAATAGAACAGAGGAAGTCGCCAGAATCTGGCGAAAAGTCAGCAGTATAAAGAACGGGATGAGAGAACAGGACACCCTAAGACTCATAGACAGTCTCGTCACAAGCAGGGTAACGTGCAGTCTCCCCTACCACGAACTAAACAAGCAAGAGACTCTATTAATCGACACCATACTACGCAAAGCGTACAAAACGGCACTCAAACTTCCAATGTTAACATCATTCGAAAAGCTAATGGCACTGGGAGTATCAATAGGTAATTCGTTGACTTAGCTAATGCAATGTATCAGCTTATTTTATTGTTAATTTTTCTTCTTATTTCTTTTTGGTAAGAATGGCAGTTGTGTACTTTCAGCGTTTGGTTGTGACTGCCGTGGCCAGCCCACAAGCGCTTGTTCTGCGGGCACACGCTATGTACTGCATATATATATCTTTCAAGAAAATTCCTGTATGTATGTATGTATGTATGTATGTATGTATGTATGTATGTATGTATGTATGTATGTATGTATGTATGTATGTATGTATGTATGTATGTATGTATGTATGTATGTATGTATGTATGTATGTATGTATGTATGTATGTATGTATGTATGTATGTATGTATGTATGTATGTATGTATGTATGTATGTATGTATGTATGTATGTATGTATGTATGTATGTATGTATGTATGTATGTATGTATGTATGTATGTATGTATGTACGCATGTATGTATGTACGCATGTATGTATGTATGTACGCATGTATGTATGTATGTATGTATGTATGTATGTATGTATGTATGTATGTATGTATGTATGTATGTATGTATGTATGTATGTATGTATGTATGTATGGAACGCCTTCCACGAACTACAAGAAGCGCAACGTAGTGCGCAACTAGGCAGACCCACTCAAACCAGAACGGGAAGACACCTAATAGAGAAATTAGGGCTACCCCTGGGCACACAAAAAGCCAAGGAGGAGATTAATAATGACGACAGAAACAACATCCGGGTAAGACCCATACCCAGACACATGGACCCCAATCTACACCATGAAAGGCGACAAGCCAGAGTTCGAGCACTCAGCAGGGAATTCAGCGACAATCCCAGCGTAGTCTACACAGACGCAGCAAAGTACCGATACCGACGCAAAACGATCGCCGTTGTAACAGACGAAGGAGGGAAAGAAATAACCAGCTCAACGATAAACAACCCAAGCATAGAGGCAGCTGAAGAGGCCGCCATTGCTCTGGCAATATCGCACGGCAACGCAACAGGGCAGAACCTCACTATAGTGACGGACTCTAAACAAGCATGCAGAAACTACACAAGAGGCAGGATCAACAGCATCGTCAATCATATTCTACACACGACGAGAAGACACATAAACACTAAACATAACATAGCATAGGTTCCGGGAGATGAGGGGATGAGAGGCAACGTGGCAGCAGACGAGTTAGCTCGAGGGTACGTCAGCCGAGCAGACTTAACACTTTGCACCACGGGCACCTTTGACCCTGTTACCCCCCGGTACTCAGAAACACTCGATCATTACAGGGGTCAGCGGAAACGCTACATAGTCCCACACAAAAGGCTTTCCAAAGAGGAGGCGGTAGACTGGCGCAGACTACAAACCGGTACCTACCCACACCTGCACAAACTACACAATTTCCCTACACAATATGCAGACGAATGTCCGTGGTGCCAGAGAAAACCTACACTAGAGCATGTCACATGGACCTGCCCCAAGGCAGACTTAGAGCCTAAAATAGACCACCCGAGTGTGGCGCCGTGGGAGTATTGCTGGCCAGCCAGGACGAGGAAGCGCAACGATTCCTCGTACGCCAAGCCACGCTGGCAGCTGTCAAGTGCGGCATCCTGGACCGAGGATCGACCACGGCGCCCAGTGACCCGTAAGGGTCACGAAAATTTCAAATTTGATGCCATTAAAGTTTTTCCATCCATCCATCCAGAAGGAGCGACTTAGCAATATCTCGGGAATGGACGAGAAACGCACTAAAATTCCTGACAACTGGCTGGTCCACAGCCCTGGCGGAAGATTTAAAGGCAGGGGCACCTTGAGGGCACAACAGCTCCTGGCGTGCAAACCGAAGCACCTCAGGATGAGCAGTTGGACTGCGTCGACAACGCCATGCAGCCGCTGTCAAAGACGATGATCGTACAAGACGCTGTAGACGCTCCGAAAGCTCCTCTTCCCATGCGCATATAAGCGAAAATGGCGAAGGGGTGCGGTTAGCTATACGCAGCTTCGCCGTCACCACGCGCACCTCATCTGAGACGTGAGCCCTCAGGGCTCAACCAGAGGCGGCAAAATGGTGACGCCACTGCTCCTTCAGACGGTCCCAGTCACCAGGCACGGCCCCAACAACCGAAAAACGCCAAGCCCGCGTTAGCCCTTCTCTTGTGCTGGCATCGTGAAGGATGCGCACATCCCAACGCCATGGTCTGTGAGGAGACACTGCAGGCACCGGAACCCCGAGTGACAGAAGAAAGGGGCGATGGTCTGATAAGAATAGCGGCGAGGATGGCAGCGTCATTACGTAGCAGCACACACTGTCCTCGAAAGGCCCGTCAGTACATACGCTCTGCCTAACCTGCTCGATGATAATCCGCGACGCCAGGTCCACACAAACACGCCGCCATACAGGAGCTCATAAGCGTCTGTGAGCATAAACTGTTTGACTAGGCGGCGCAACTCGCGAGCATTCCAGCCTGGCCTACCCCTACCAAAGCCCTACACATCAACGACCGTATCGAGCACGCAGTAGAAATCGCCCAACATCAATACGTTAATTTCTCCAAGGAAATAGCCCCGCCGCGGTGGCTCAGTGGTTAGGGCGCTCGACTACTGATCCGGAGTTCCCGGGTTCGAACCCGACCGCGGCGGCTGCGTTTTTATGGAGGAAAAACGCTAAGGCGCCCGTGTGCTGTGCGATGTCAGTGCACGTTAAAGATCCCCAGGTGGTCGAAATTATTCCGGAGCCCTCCACTACGGCACCTATTCTTCCTTTCTTCTGTCACTCCCTCCTTTATTCCTTCCCTTACGGCGCGGTTTAGGTGTCCAACGATATATGAGACAGATACTGCGCCATTTCCTTTCCCCCAAAAAACCAATTATTATTATCTCCAAGGAAATACACATAATCTTTAAAGAATGAGTTTACCAAGTTAGAATGCGGAGGGGCATAGATGCAAAGAATTTTCAGGCGAAATGCGTTAAACGTGCAGTCGAACGCCAGCACACGTCCAAGCGCATCGTAGGTTGGTCTTGCGGGAGGATGCGGTACAAAACAAAAGCGCCAACGCCGCTAGACAAGTGCTGGCGTACGAAAAGAAAGCATCGATGACAAACCTACGCTTAAATTCCAACACGTCACTGAGGCGAAGAAAATGAGTTTCTTGAAGGCAGTGGATATCGCAACCCGATAAACGAGCGAAAGCAACCACCTCGGCCTGCTTCATAACATTGCGGAACCCCTGCACGTTGAGTGATTATGTTGAGAGTAGTCATTGTGGAAATGAAAAACAAAACGAGAAGTTGTGAAGTTTATGTGCTGCTTGGAAAAGGAAAGAAACCATTGCTAATAAAGCTGTACGACACTGAACAGCACGACAAAGATCCCCCCCAGGACACGAGCAAGCGCACTAGGTTTCCAAATGAATGTGGCAGTAAAATTTCGTAAATTCTTGAAAGCAGAATCTCTTGTAGGGGGCAAATTTATTTTGTTGTGCTTCTTCTGCAGGCTTTTAATGAATTTGCCGCTGGCTGGAGGCATGCTGTACTGGCAGTCCAGTACCAAGCAGAGGAAGACATCATGACGAGCAAAAAAAAAAAAGACGCGGTAAATGGTTCGTTTGTTTCTGAGAAAACATTTTGGAGGAAAGGTTTGATTTATGGGGGTTTAACGTCCCAAAGCAACTCAGGCTATGAGGGACGCCGTAGTGAAGGGCTCCAGAAATTTCGACCACCTGGAGTTCTTTAACCTGCACTGACATCGCACAATACACGGGCCTCTAGAATTTCGCCTCCATCGAAATTCGACCGCCGCGGCCGGGATCGAGCCCGCGTCTTTCGGGCCAGCAGCCGAGCGCCATAACCACTGAGCCACCGCGGCGGCGGAGTCCATGGATGGATGGATGGAAAACTTTATTAAGCAAGCGAGTTTGGACCGTGCAAGGTCTCAGGGCCACCGCACAGCCCTCACATTACGCGCATGTGTTCAGGCCACGTAGGGCCATGGCACTGGCACTGGCCGGTTCACACAGCGAAGTTGCGTGTCCGGGTCCTGCGACGCAAGGAGGGCCTCCCATTCCTCCCATGTACCGATGGCGGGCTGTCCCTGCGGGGGAGGATCGGCAGGGCAGCCGAAGAGGATGTGGTCCAGGGTGGCGTGCGGAGCTCCGCAGAGAGTGCACTCTGGGGAAACATGGCGGAAGTAGGAGAGACGCTGAGGGGTAGGAAGAGTTCGGGTCTGGAGTCGCCTCCAGAGGATTTGTTGGGAGTGGGATAGGCGGGGGTGGGGAGGGGGATAGAGTCGACGGGCAAGGCGTGCTTGTTGAGTTAGTTCTGAAAACGTGTGTGCCCGCTCCCTCGAGAAATCCCGGCTCAAGAGTACCCGGGTTCAAGTCCAACAGCGGCGGTCGCGTTTAATTGGCGGTGGTGAAAAGCATTTAATAATATTTGCAGAGAGGTTGACAGTGAAGCCGCCTCTAGTGGGCCACTCCCCACAATACTAGGTGGAGTCCTTTATTCAGGGACACCACTGGTCTGTACCGCCGCTCGAGCTCGCTGAGCCAGGGCTTTTTGGACCGTTAGGTGCAGGCAGCCGAGCAGGACCGCCTCCTCGTCCTCTCGGATGGGGAAATGGGTTAGAGGTGGAAGAGAAGGATTTTTCTGGCATGCCCAGACCATATTTAGGGCGTCAGTTACCTCCCCAAAGAAAGAGCACAGGCCAGAGAAGGAAAGATCGAAATGTTTGAGTACTGCCGGGCAGTAGAGTGTTAGTAAAGAGTAAGTATTCTTTCGCCTGTTTTCCCTAGCCCCTTGAGAGGAGCCGGGTATTGACGGTGCGAGTCCCGGTAATGAGAGGATATATCTTTGAATGTTAAAACAGGACAGGTGTCCTGATCCAGATCGGTAGGGTCTACGTCGGGGGCCAGGTTATTGAGTGCGCGGGCAGCCGAGTTGGCGGCCTCGTCCCCTGGCAAGCCTTGGTGGCCTGGAGTCCAAACGAGAAATCGGATCGTGGGGTGCTGATCCCGAGCTCCTCTTCAAAGTATTCCTTGTACTGGAGGCGTTATCCAGCCCAGCTCATAATTCCGACAGGCCCCACGCAAGTTGAATACGGTGAACTTAGATTGAGGGTGGGAGGCAGCCAGGGTGACTGCTACCTCCTCCTCGTGGGTTGCGCTAGGGGCCTTAAAAGTGAGGCCGTCCGCCTGTTTTTCCCCGTGAATTACTGTGGCCGTGTACCATCATCCCCTGGAATGGTGTTTGTCCTCAACGTCTACGTAGAAGACGCTGTGTTTGGAGCCATAATGGCGGTGCAGGGCATTCGACCGAGCCTGACGGCGTCCAATTATGTTCTTCGCGGTCCATTTTAGTAGGAAGGAGTCGAACACGGAGGTCGCCTCTCCGTAGTTTCGCTGGAGGCGAAACGAAAAAGGCGTCCGTGTGCTCTACAATGTCAGTGCACGTCAAAGATCCCCAGGTGGTCTGGAGTCCCAGAGGGCTCTGGTTCAAAGAGCGCGGGCAGCGGCTACCGCCAATGATGTCCGGGAATGAGGACTGCCACCCAGGCAGGGCAGCGGTGAAACCCTCCACTCTCCTCTAAAAACCCGCCCCAGTGCATCAGATAAAGTTTTACCACCACCATCAAGGTGTTCGAAATCATACCGAAGCCCTCCACTAAAGCACCCTTTTCTTCCTTTCTTCTTTCAACCTCTCCTTTATCCCTTCCCGTACGGCGCGGTTTGGGTGTCCGCCCAGATGTGATGCAGGTACTGCGTCATTTCAATTTTCTATTTCGATGTCATTGCACGTCAAAGATCCCCAGGTGGTCGAAATTATTCCCTAGCCTTCCACTACGGTACCTCTTTCTTCCTTTCTTCTTTCACTCCCTCCTTTATTCCTTCACATACGGTGCGGTTCAGGTGTCCAACGATATATGAGACAGATACTGCGCCATTTCCTTTCCCCCAAGACAAGTTATTATTATTATTATTATTATTATTATTATTATTATTATTATTATTATTATTATTATTAGAATTGGAAGAATGAGGTACCGTAGTGGAGGGCTCCGGAATAATTTCGACCACCTGGGGATATTTAACGTGCACTGACATCGCACAGCACACGGGCGCCTTAGCGTTTTGCCTCCATAAAAACGCAGCCGCCGCGGTCGGGTTCGAACCCGGGAACTCCGGATCAGTAGCTTAGCGCCCTAACCACTGAGCCACCGTGGCGGGTATTATTATTATTTCAATTTCGGGGCACTCCTCCTCTACCCGCCGCCGTGGCTCAGTGGTTAAGGCGCTCGGCTACTGATCCAGAGTACCCGGGCTCGAACCCGACAAAGACATCAAGGACCGCCTCAGTCACAAGCGGAACCCTCCCATCCTCGTGTTTAGATGCACGGGCTCGACAGAGTCCATCATCATCCTCTGCGAACAAAAACAAAACTGGGTGCCCAAGCACATGTACTGCACGCACATGTACTACTTCTCCTGTTCCATTAAAGTCTTTCTGCTCCTCTTGAAATAGCTTTGGTTAACCCTGGTCGAAAGCGAAACGCTGGGTCTCCCTGGCTACGTTTGTGGTCGAGCGACTGGCGGTTTCCGTAGATAGCTATACTGACACACACACAGTAGTAGGCATTTCTATGTGTTAAACATACTGGTTTCTTCGAAACGGCATAAACTTCGCGGCCATGGCTTCTCGGTGCGCGGCTACGGCAGTATGTTCATCTTCCTCCATCGCCCCAGGCGCCTGATAGTGAGCGTCTGTCTGTTGTTGCCAGGAAGAAAGAAAAGGAAAGTGCACAGGCCTGCTCACTGGCTCAAGCCGAGCCACAATCGTTACCACATGCAGATAGTAGGAGAGTTGAAAGATGGGATAGAAAGACAGGATAGTACAAACGCGCTAAATACAAGGCCGATCCCGGAGGTAGTGCAATACCGGGCCAACCGGTGGCGGGAGTGAAGCATCCTTCAAACTCTCCGCCACATTTCCAAAAATAAGTCCATTGGACCCGTAACAGATACTCTACGGGGTCCGGACATTCGCGATCACATTCGCGGACATTCGCGGTACTTGTACTTTCTAGGTGATAGTGAGCGCGCACACACGCGCTTATATACCCCTCGACCTCTTGCTACTTCTCTTTTATATGACGTCAGCTACAGCAGTGACACCAGCGGCTATTACACCAAATATCTCGACCTTGGCCTTTCGAGGACCACCTTGGCGTCGAACCTGGCTACCGCCAGTTATGCTCATGGTTTGACCTTTCATCATCATCATCATCATCATCATCATCATCATCATCATTTATTAACCCTTAAGGGTCACGTAGGGACATTACATAAGGGGGGGATACATAGTGTCCGACGGTCATACATATGAAAAGGCAAACAAAATTGTGAAAACTAAGCAAAGTAAAAGAGAAACAAATAAATATAGTCAATCAAGAAAATCTGAAGAAGAAGCACACAGAAATACACACTACAGTAATAGAACGTGTCCAAAGTTTTTGGTCGTTTTACAATGGATCGTAGCTGACACCGGGTATAGAAAAGTTTTATTATTCTTGAAAATAATCGGTAAGTAGCTGCCTAAAGTTGGAAGGATTAGCCTCAACAACAATGTTTTCGGGTAGGTTATTCCAGAACTCAATTGCACAAGGAAGAAACGATTTGTTGAATGCATTGGTGAACCCGGCCAAGCGTTGTATGCTAGAGGAATTAAATAAGCGGCGAGATGATCGTACAGGAGTGCGCAGGAGGTTTCCCCGAAGTGCTAGAAAGTTTAAGTACAGTTTGTGGAAGAGGCACAGAATTGAAATTTTTCGGCGAAGCGCTAAAGATTTCAGACCGAGAGATGATTTCATGACAGTAACACTGAGC
Organism: Amblyomma americanum; assembly: GCA_030143305.2. NCBI lineage: Eukaryota > Metazoa > Arthropoda > Arachnida > Ixodida > Ixodidae > Amblyomma > Amblyomma americanum. Next base: position 124,143 of record JARKHS020008991.1, on the reverse strand, counting down.
CGAGGTTTGTACTGCGAGGTGATGAAACGTGCTGCCCGGTTTTGGATGGCTTCTAGTGAGTCAACCAGGTAGGCCTGGTGAGGGTTCCATATTGTTGAGCCGTATTCAAGTTAGCTGCGAATATATGTTACATATGTCAGTTCTCTGATGGCTGGGGGAGACAGGGCAAGTGATCTCCTGATGAATCCAAGTGTCCTGGAAGCACTAGCACATAATTTCGTTATGTGATCTGCCCATGTTAGACTGGTCGTTATCTCAATGCCGAGGTACCTGTATGAATTAGTTTGAGACAAGGCTATGGAGTTCAAGGTGTATGGAAAATGGAGATTGGAGCATTTGCGTGAAATGTGCATGAGTTTGCATTTTGAAACATTGAGCTGCATTAGCCAGTCGGAGCACCACTTTTGGATTCTGCTGAGATCTTCCTGTAATCTTCCTGAGATCTTCCGTCTGATCACTGCTGTTGCTGATGCGGCGATAGATGACACAATCGTCAGCGAAAAGACGGACGGTTGATGAGATACCAGAAGGTAGGTCGTTGATAAATATTAAAAACAGTAACGGAGCAAGCACCGATCCCTGGGGGACCCGGAGATTGCTCTACATTCACGGCGCCCGTGTGCTGTGCGATGTCAGTGCACGTTAAAGATCCCCAGGTGGTCGAAATTATTCCGGAGCCCACCACTACGGCACCTCTCTCTTCCTTTCTTCTCTCACTCCCTACTTTATCCCTTCACTTACGGCGCGGTTCAGGTGTCCAACGATATATGAGACAGATACTGCGCCATTTCTTTTCCCTCAAAACCAATTATTATTATTATTATTATTATTTTTATTAAAACTGAAAATTGAAAGTTGCATTTTGAGGAAAGGCGCGGCGCTGCGCAGCGGCGGAACACCTGTGGCTCGGTGTTACTAGTGGCGCATGCGCATTTGTGACTAGGGAGCGAGAGAGAGAAATACGCATTCTCTCTTCACTGCTCCTCGCGTATGCGCAGCACGACTCTCCAGGAATCACGCGAAACTGCTCAACCTGCGGCCTGCAAAGCTTTCGCTTTAAAAGGGCAGTCGCTACAGCCAGAGCCCAAGAGTTCAACAGGGCCGCATCGCACAGCAGCTTCGGCATGAACACTCAGGTATAGATGGAAGAGCAGCTTAGTCACAGAAGGACGTATCTATAACACCAAGCCCTCTTTATAGCGATTAGGCGATCGTTATTGAATCTAAGAATATGGTCTCATCCAGGTGGGGCCTGGCCCTCTACACGTTCCTTGTGCGTCTGTTGTCTACGTATTCTAATCAAGAGTCGCTGCAAAAAGCCAATGGCAGTATCCTTGGTTCACAACCTTGCATGCGCTTAGTTAAACTACACGAAAGATTGGTTTTTAGGGAAAGGAAATGGCGTAGTATCTTCCTCACATATACGCGGACTCCTCAACCGCGGCGTAAGGGAAGGGATAAATGAGGGAGTGAAAGAAGAAAGGGAGAGGTGCCGTAGTGGAGGGCTCCGGAATGATTTCGACCACGTGGTGTGGTAATAGTAAAAAATAATAGTAAAAAGGAACGAAAAGATTTTTGCTAGCCCCGGCATCTGCCATCGATACTGAAGCACCTGAGCTGGGGCAGCGGAAATGAAGGATCAAATCAAATCAAATCAAATCAAAGTTTATTTCCCATCTAGCACTACAGATGGAGGAATCGTAGAAAAAAGCTGCCCTTGGGCAGCTTGACGAGTCTACAATAATAATTATTGACAGGGAGGCAACACAAGAGTTTATACAATTTAAAAAAAAAAACAAGCACATCAAGGAAGCACCGGAGAATACACGAAACAGCAATATGTATACATAATGAAACTTAAACAATGTTATTCAAAAACAAATTATGTAGTTCACGACGTGAAAAAGAAAACAAATCGAGGTTAATGTGGATATACCTATTTAGAAGAGATGGAAGTGTGTACTGAAGGCATTCCCTACCAAGATTTAGCCGAGGTGTTGGCACTGTCCATTCTTCGCCACGTCTTGTTGGATAGACTGATTCTTTTTTCCTTAGTTCTGCTAAATTTTTAAGATTTGTTAGCAGGCAGAATGATAGCAGGCAGAATGGAGAAATGAAATGAAAGAGGTGAGGGGACAGGAAGAGATGATAGGGGGATAAGTAATATGTACAAACTATTTACACAATAATAAATGTGTCCAGGTTGTGCGCGTGATTAGTTCATTTTAGAGGAATTAAAACACACGCGCACCGCACTGTGTTGTCTACAACTGGAGTGGGGCGTCCAGTTATTAATCGTTCAAGATAGAGCGTTCGGTCACTGCGTGTAACTACCTGACGGAGAACAGACGGGACCTCAAGCCCGTGTGTTCGAGGAACGCACAGAGGCTCACCAAAGTTCGCTCACGAGTGCGCGCACTGCCCTGCGGCCACAATAGCGTCTTGATGGTGTCTGGTAGTATGCCCTGCGCCCTATAGGCCGCGAGCATATCGCGACGAGCATCGGCGAACGCGGCACAGTGAAGGAGCAGGTGTTCTAGAGTTTCCACCGCACCGCATCCGTCACACACATCAATCGTCGCGATTCCGTGACGCACCCGTCATTCCCCGGGCCACACGCAGCCAATGCGCGCGTGGAGGATCATTGCACGTTGTGACCGTGCAAGTGCGTGCCAGCCGGTGATACTCTCGATGCGCTCACCTCCTGCGATACGTGGGTCGGGGTGCTGCTTTCGAAGATGGTCGTGGATGATAGAGAGACACGGGCTTGTTGGTGACTATTTGTAGAGTGCATCTTGAAACCGCGCAAAAAAGACAAGGGACGAGAAAGAAACCAATAGGACAGAGCGCACGCACGCACGTCCTCCAGCGCAAGGGCCAGATCATTGGCAGGTAGTTGGTGTGCACCGGTCGCCAGGTCGTCAGCTTCTTCGTTGCCGGCGATGCCGCAGTGACCGGGCACCCACTGTGCACGCACCGCACATCCTCTCTGCGCGAGCGAATTTCCCGCTCTAGTGGGGTGCGGACCACCTGGGCGCAAGCTATCATTTCAGGATATCTGTAATATAGACAAGGGGAGAGCGCCAGTTGCCATGAAGCTCTTCAATTTCATTACATTAGAAGTAACGCCTTGATGTAGACAAACATTCCATGAGGAGCTTATCTCGTGGAGTATCGCATATAGCTCAGAGTGTATTGAAACGACAGAAGACAATTCCTACAGTACTGTACCAGCTTGCATAGTGGGTACAGTCGTGCTCTGTACTAACTGCAACGCACCCGCGGCGGTCGTGTATGAATTCTCGTGTAAAATGCGCTAAGATGCGCGCTGTGAAAACTTGCGCCCCTTTGGAGGGCAGCCGTTGGTGTAAATTGCCTGTATCCAGGCGCTTACATTGCATCGCCTAGAACATATAATCTCCCCTTACGGGTTGCAAGTCATATTGTGTGCGAGTGCTTCAAAACTGAGTAGAACCTGCTCTTTCTTCGCGTCTTTTACGTGAGTCTGTTATGTGCCTTTATGCGTTTACATCTTCGCTTCATCGTTCAGCAACCATCAGAGGTAGCCGCCGTTATCTGTGTTGCACAGGTGGCTTGCGCCATGGCCAGTGGTCTGGGTGGTTACGGAGGAGGCTACGGTATAGGCTATGGAAGTGGCCTCAGCTTTGGTGTTGGCCTGGACTCAGGAGGTTTGTGAGTAGGCAGCAGCGTGACCATACTGCGCGGTGTACCCGGTTTCTCCAGGGCAGTAGCCGGGGCCGTATTCATCATCAGGATGATACACCACGTGGACAAGGTGCCCGGAGGAGGTGCCATAGGGGCTCACAGTGGACTCGAAGGCTACGGACGCGGACTCAGATTCGGAGGAGTACTCGAATACGTAAGTGAATCCGGCTATCGAGGTGGCCTAAAAAACGGTGGCTACGGCCACAAAGGCTAGGTGTGCGTTTGTGCTGAGCGCTGAAAGAATGTGTGCTACGGTGTTGCGTCAACACTTTTTGTGTAGGGACGTCATAAAAAAGCATGCCAGCCTTTGGACATGTTCGAATGTGCGGAAAAGGTGAACTTTAGACCTTCTTCCTTTTTTCGGCGAATATTCCCTCCTGAATGGCTTCTGAATAACTTATAAACACTTGAAGCTCAAAAAAAACAGTGTGAGGTGCGGCAAGCATATGGCTTTCATCTCAATGGGATTTGAAAACGAGACGCAAATAAGTGTTTTAGTTAATATTTATGCTTTTTGTCGTTTTTTGTTCTAAACATTTGCTCTAAATATATTGTAATCATTGGCTGTACAACAGAAAAGACGATATAGCACCGGTTTTCAAGGCGGGCTAATGGCTTGATGTTTGTCGTTATGACGATGATCATGCATGAAAATGGCGGAAGGGTATCTTTGACTAAAGAGAGCCATGTAACAAGATGATTTTTGCCACTTAAGGAGTAATCATACACCATCTTCTAAGCATTTCGCCCCCAAAAGCGAAACACCACGCAACGGAAAGCTTTTATCTATTGTATTCTATTGTATGCATGGGCGACACCATGCGACACTGGAAGTCCGCACCTCCCGGTTACAAGGCGGATGCTCCAACGGCTATGCCACCGACGCGGTGAGACGTGCGTCATGAACTGATCGAGTGTACCCAAATAACTTTATTCACGGCAGGAGATGATTTCATTGCATTCACAGTTCATGTACCAAGTCTGAATTGAAGGAATCAAAATTATTTTGTGAAAAAGCTAATACATTCTTTTTTTTCTCCCTCCTGACGTGACCGACACACATCTTGCACTTCAGCGGCATTGCTCGGTTGTTGAAATCGACATCGAAACAGCTACAAGAATAGATTCCTTCACAAATAATTTCGGAATCGGAGCAGAATACCACGGGGGACTCATTTATACTAGTAGCCTACCAGAGTTACTCCACAAACAGGGCGGCTTTGTCGCTATCGAGGCGTCTAGTGCTAGCATAATAAAACCAATCCGCAGCGCTGGCGCCGCTGCTGCTGATGAGGTAGGTTTCTACGAAGGCGGTCATGGCACCTACCTCCAGTTTTACTATTAATACAGCCGCTCTTCTTTCCTTCTGTTGAAATGTATTAGAACCAACCTTCATTTTCTTCTCATTTCGAATGACCCAGCAGGCGTATCGGATACATTAAGTTCACAGCCTTGGATCCTCATAGAAAAGAGCTCCAATGTCTCTGTACTAGCAGCAGAAGGAGCTTTGCTGCATGGCTAGCTGCCTGAAAAAATAGCTCGCTTTGCGAGAGATGACGCAGTTGGTTTACAGACGAGAAATGAAATTCTGCCGTCCACTCGTATCGTTCCTTGCTCTTCGGGCCTTAATTTCTTCATTCCTTGTTTCGTTTTTATCAGTCCCCAGAGACATGCACGGAGATATTAGCTGCAGCTTGTTTGGCACATTTTGTAGACATAATAGGAAGAGAAAAGACACCTGAAGGACTCATGACGAAAATTTTCAGGATAAGTTCGGAGACGATAAGCGACGTGAAAAATGCACACTAAGAGACTTGATGATTACAAAAAACATAAAAAAAACGACAACTGCCAAAGTATTCTTTAGTACTGGATGATACTGAAATTGCGGAATATTGTTGCTCTGAGTGCTGTTAAGTCAAGCGCATTTCAGCATCCGAATCTACCGTTCGCATAACATTTGCCACCGAAAGGAAGACCTTCATTAGCCTTGCTCTACTGCACCTCCGCAACAATTATCCGCACTTTAGGAATTAAAAAATCTCAATCTCTCCGTCTCGTGGGGGGACGTTGAGGAGAAAGGTGAGCAACTTGAAATAGAATGAAATAAAAGATAGAACCAGTGATGTAATTTTTAATACTCTAAAGAAGTGCCTGATGCCTGTTGACGGGGTCTTCCCTCTGGGTTTGCAGACCATGGCTGCTGTGCGTAGAGGACATGATCTTCCTGTTCACCGCCCGGTTTAACACGTTCTCAGTGTCGTCGCTGAACACAGAGCAGGCAGCCGTCACATTCCACGGCATTTGGAGCAACATCCGGGTGCCTGGGTTAAAATACTTCGACCTTAGCAAAAAAGCTCTGATGGTAGCAGATATTAAAGACTACGCTAAGAGTAAGAAAGTTGCCCTTTTACTTGTTAGAATATATTTTGGAAGGTATTTCACTCTCCTGTGACCAATAGCAAAAGCAAAGGAGCATTCGTGTTGCTCTGATCTCTATAACCACTGGAAGGGGGAAGGGTGCATATGCGTTGATACTGTATGATGCGACTAGTCTTCTTTAGCAGTATTCGTCGTAAATTTTAATTTTGCCTTGATTGGCTTCCTAGTGCACCTTTGAATTGAATTTTGCTCTCGTTTTTTTTCACATTTCGCTGATGTGAGGGTTTCTGGTGGGTGGAGCTTTCTGGAGGGTTAAGTTGGTGGATGGAGGGCGCAGGTGACTGGTGGAACTTATCGAGGGTGCAGGTGGATGCAGGTAGGAGGGTGATGAGTGACGGCCAGTAGATGGGAGATGCTGTTTTTACCTCTAAGTGTCTGGTACTTAACCTGATACATTCCGTTCCGCTAGGGGCGCTGGAGGGTGTAGGCTTCACATAGACAAAGAGACGACGGAAGAGGGCTATACTGCTAACGCAGGAATATATATAGAGAGAGGCGCCGCAGTTAACTTGCCCGCTGACAGGTGCGATGGACCGGCTGAGTCGCATTTACGGTGCAGTATATATTTAACATCTCTTAAGGCAATTTATTCAAGATTTACACGACCGAAAAAAGAAAAGTGTGGCGAGGAATTAAGTTAAGCCGATTTTAATGTCAGGCATATAGAGCTCCCACTCGCCTTCCCAGCCCCCTAGCTATCCACGCGGGATACCAGCGCCATACTTTTTGAGCTGGCGAGGCGGCCTCGCGTGCTAACCATGAAACACGGACGCCACACTTTAGGATCCAGATAGCGGCAAGACGACGAATCTTGCTCACGCGCCCAACCTCCCACAACTGTGAAGGGGAAGCCCAAGTTTGCCAGTGCAAACCTGGTTATACAGTGTCACGCATCCCTGATAGCGGAAGTCCTGACAAGCTGTCTCCCACGCCGATGAGCCTACACGCTCTCGGTCCCGATTTTTTTCTTTATTGCCTGGCTTTGGCTCATAACATTTAACCAAAAACACTCAACAAAAAACACGCAAAACACTATGTACATAAGACACCGTCGTGGTCGTGGCATCGGGGATTATGTATGCCTGCATGGTATTGAGGTATTCGACACATGACATAAACTACCGTTTCTAGTGGTAGAGAAGACAGCGAGACGCGTGCCGAGTGCGAAACTTTCCCTGTACTAGCGCTCATCATCAGCAGTTTCAACACGGGCTCCGCCAATCAACGGCAGAATAAAGGAATCTTCTTGCAGTCTCGAATTGGCCCTTTCCCGCCCCTTCCTTCCCTGTCCTTCTTTACTCGCTTCCCTTACTTCGTGGTTTAGGTGTCCACGGTGAAGTGAGACACTGACTGCACCGTTAACTTTCCTCAAATTTCATTTCCGGTTTTGTTGTGCATTTTGAATTATTGCCAATCTAAAAGAAGTGTGTGTCCACACAGGCTTAAAACCTGTGGGGTACTCCTCCCTGCTGATCTGCTCATCCTTGTCTCCGTTGTAGGGATTTTTTTCCAGGGTGTGTCTTTTGATGTGGTTTTTATATTGCATTTAAAAGACTGTTAATGGGTGAGTTGTTTTATTTCGAAATGGATTTGTTTCTGCTTCCTACAGCTTTAGTGAATAATTCTTGTACGTAAAATATACTGTCACTGTAATAAATACCGTCGCCAGTACAGGAATGAAAAGCTTCAGTGGCGGAGTGGATTAGTATTGTACTGCTATTATTAATCGCGGAAGACAGCCGCTCGAATCCTCGCTTTATTGACGGTATTTTTCAAACTTCTTTTCCTACAATAAAAAAACCAGGAGAGCGGAAATGATTTATCATTGTGCCTTGCAGGTGCGCTGCGTTTTAGGCTGTACTCTGCGATGCTTCTGAGTCATAATTACTCTCCAAATTCGTCACTCGATGTCGTTTTTTTTCTTAAATAAGTAATCACCAGCACGCAAATAAATCACAATTCACCTCAAGTTGTACACACATTGACAAAAGATTACGGGACGCGAATTCGCTAAACAGAACTTATTTGTGAATCCTGTCGGAGACTAGAGAATTGGTATTTGTTCTAGAGGATGAACCACGCATGTTCCTTGATACTTGCATGCTTTTTATTGACCTCGTCTGTCTGACGGCTCAGCAATAATTTTTTTCCCCTTGAAAAAGCATCACACACACTTTTCTCTATGACCTGTATTATAACATTTAGGTCGCATCCTGAAATGTTTTCGAGCCAGAATCGCCATTTATAAAGCTTTGAGACGAGCAGGGAGGCGGCGCAGTAAATTTGTGGACTGCACTTTTGCACATAAATACCAAACGCATTGGTCTAAAGACTTCGCGCATGCGCAGAACGGAAGATTCCGCACCCGTGAATTTCTGGTGTCGGTGCTGGAAACGCTGCAATGAAGCTCGAGAAAAGAGTCAATGCAGAGCGCATAGGTAAGACCTCATAACACGACACATCTAAGCAACAAAGAAGTAAAAAAAGGCAATGAACAGCACAGCACTAAGAGTGAGTGGGACTCCGGTTCAAACTCGGTCTGGGCATACAATTACTTTAGGTGTACAATCATTCTACTGAGATGGTCTTTAACAGAAAGAACAGATTCACAATGTCGGACGATGATGCGTTTTTTCTAGAGGCTGTGTAATCCAATTAAAAAAACATATCTAAGGGTTCATCAACATATGGCAGTGCAGAGAGATATCGTGCAGAATGCAGCGTGAAATTGTATTTTTCTCGATGTCCGTTGCATGCTGTCCCAGAAGAGTATTGCATCTTTACAATTGACGAAAAAATGCTCAATCGGTTCTGGAGCATCACAAAGGAGACAACTAACCATAGACACAAAAATACCCTTTTTGTCTAGCCATGCTTTACCGGTAATGTCTCAGTGTGTAGATTAAAGAAAAATATTTTTATACATGGCGAGAGGGGCATTTCATGCACTCTCTTGAGTACATCATTTCCAGATAAACCAAAATACACAGAGCAATACACTGGCGGAGGGAAGAGCATACAAATCAATTCTTTTTGCAAGCGTATCCTCGACACCGGAAAATGTAACTCAGGGCAAAAATGAACACGTAGGAAGGGAACAGCCAAATACAGCCGCACACGCGTCGTGTTAAACTGCCGCACACTCTTTCGCTGTGCATTGCAGAGCGTCGTATTCATCAATTTCCACGTGCTCCGTCCTTCGGCACTGCCTGCTCAACGTCGTCTTCTAAGTAGCACAAATCCATGCTTTCGCACTGTTTCGAATGTAATAAACATCCTGTGTAGTTTTTCATTCCGCGCAATTTCTGACGCCTAATTAGCATAGATATCTATTTGTTTATTAATTACTATAACATCAGTACACACCCCAAACACACGTTACTAAGTCATACACACCACAACGCGTCCACTAGGTGCCCCTCGAGCACTCTTGAACCAACGACCCTTGCGAAATAGCGTGTGTGCGCGTAAAGCATTTGGTAGGTCAGTGGGATTGATTTCCATGCAGTAACGAAAAAAATACCCTTCGTGGCCTATGCGCTGTGTGCCCGCCTGGCACGCAAAGGGCGTGGATTCGAACCCCAATGCCGGTTATTTTCATTTTAGTTTGAAGTTTCTGGGATTTTTTGCCACTGACGAAGGAGTTTGGCCGACGCCGGGTTTTTGGCAGAACGAGCTCCTGACGCTATCGCGTAAAATTGATCAAAGGCAAGCCGCTTTTACGGCATCCTCACTGAGGTAGGAAGCGTTTTATAATTTGGCTCTAACTAGCAGTCGCAGGCAACCATTGTGAGATATTTTGCGCACAAGATATTCTTTACAATAGTTTGAAAGTTCATTTACATGTGCAGACGAAAGTAGAAAAATACGACAGGGGGGGGGGGGGGACAACAAAACTGTGTTCAGGGACTCCACCTTATGTAAATTTAGTAGTAGTAGTAGTAAAGACTTTTATTCGACCATAATTTATAGGCCGAGCATGTCGACCGCCTGGGCGACCAGAAGCCGCTGTTCTTCTTCCCCTTCAGCGCCAAGCCAGTCGAGCCAGGTGGTGATGGATAGAAAGGGTGGGGGGAAGGAACCCGACTGCTGAGCAGCCGGGCAATAGAAGAGGCAATGGGCCAGGTCCGCATAGATGCAGGGGCAGTTGGGACAGGAAGGGTCCGATCGATAGCGATAGAGGAAGAGGCGGGACGGGGTGATAACTGCATTCATCTGAATGTGCCGAAGAAGGCGAGACTCCGGCACCGTGAGTGATGGATGAGGAGGAGGGTAAAGGCGTTTGTCGAGGCGGAGCTCAAAGTAGACCCCTTTTATGGTGCGGCGAACGGTGAGCCTCCCACCGTCCTCCGAGGGCTTGGGCCAGGGGATCAACGGTGCCCGGAAAAGTGTGTCGCGGGCGAGCTGATGGGTCAGCTCATTGCCGTCAATCCCTGAATGCCCAGGGACCCAGCGGAGGAAAACGATGGAAGGCTGCAGTGCGGAGACCGCTCGTTCGACCTCCTGTAAATTTAAATTCTGCAGTCACAACCACCAACACAAAAAAAGCACAGCGCTTAAAAACGTAGGTACTATCCACTAGTCAAAAATATAAAATAAATACGTGCTATTTCTAGGCTGCATGCAACCAAACACCGCCACTAATCATTGAGAACCCGTTGATTTAAACCTAGTCGAACCTAAAAGAGAAATTTTTAATTGCTGCAGAAAGACACAAAGTAAGGTGAAAGCTTATTGTTGCAATCAGAACTGTTTCATAACTGCGTTTCAGAAAACTTCAGTTTGTCTACTGTAATTAGTGTGAGTGATGGCAAGCTGTAGCCGATGTCTTCAGTGAACCTATTGATGTGTAGTGAGCGATGAAGACAAACAGTAGTTTAACTTAACGATGTTTCTACTAGATGACTATATAAATTTATCATCGTTACAAATTCTTGGACTTGAATGCCATAAAGGAGGACCTCGCAAAAAGTTACGACAGCAATAGAAATTTGCGAACAATGAGCATGAAAGGCACCCGCATATGACGGCTGAAGAAACTCATGTACAAAGACTGTACCCCTTGCGCAACGTGATTACTCACAGAATGAAGGGTTGGTAAACCATTGCAGGTCAAAACGAGGCTAATTAAGAAGGCAAAGCTTGAAGACGTTTGGAAGAACACACGGCAACCATGACAACAAGGAAAGCTAATAAAATGGATTCTCGTTTGTTTCCGATAAAAAGCAACCCTATATTTCCCTTCTCCACACAATCAGAGTGCTTCAAAATATTCGTTTCATAATTAGAAAAAAAACAAGAACTGATATGAAGCAACGTCCGCCCAGGTTCTTGATATCTGTGCTGGGAATATTAAAGCCAGTGAAGGAAAGTTTGACCAAGCATTTGCTATCTGCTCTTGTGGGGCTATACCGTATCTTTGAATGAAAAGACCCCAAGCGTTTCAGGCGCAGCGCGAGTAGCCTGCTTACAAATATTAGGGTATTCAGCGCTCCCGCCTTTGTCATCCGAAAAAGCAGTGAAAGATTATTAACGCGCTCACGTAATGCATTCTATGCTTCAAGTATAAGGCGTTGTAACCCCTGGGAGCCATAACATACGCGTTCGTTTTATGAATTGTGCTGTCCAGTGGAAGAACATCTGAATTTAACTGCCAACAAATAATTCTCACCGACAAAGAAAATGTCTACGTGGACAACATTACCATAGTTGCTTGTAAAAACGTATGGGAAGAATCACTGCATGAGGATCGGATTGACCTGGGACGCTTCTGACACGTGGTGCTTTCGTGTTGCAGCAGTCGGCATAACAAAGTAACTTGCGAGAAAAAGACAAGACTGAGAGTAAAGCAAACAATTTGGGGCCTATGCTGTCTTTAAATGCCTTAACGGTAACAATCACCTTCTCCAACATATTAATTGGAAGCTCGCACACAAGCAACTAAAGAAGAAAAATAAGCCGCAAAAGCAGACAGGAGCTGTCGGGCTTCCGATCACGAGCCCTTTCAGATAATCGTTTGTTCTGCCCGCTTGAACACCGTGGCCCAGTTTGGCGGTCATTGTTTTTCTAGTGGCGCAGCCGACAGGATCAAACACGCTCGCTTTGTTCACTCAACGGACCACATTGACGCTGAAACAAACAGTCCTGTCAAAACTTATCGACGCTTGCAAAGTTTGACCGCTTCGTAATTTACTTTTTTTTCTTACCGAAAGTCACACTCACGCTGAGGCGAAATGCGTCGACAGCAACGGCAGTCCGTTAGGGCCTACCAAAGTTTAAAACTCGAAAGCATGTTTGAATGCGCCGTCTACGAGACAGTATGACGTCCCCCTAGGCTTATGCCTCTGGGCACGTGCAATTGAAGAATCAATGTCGACGGCCGAATCCAGCAGGAAACTTCAAAAAAAAAACAAATATTACCGCAAAATCAAGTGGCGCAAGAACGGAAACTTGCTCCCTCGCCACGCCCGCCCGCGCCACATTCCAACGCTTTAACCGAGACGTGTGCCTTGGTGCCGGAGCGATCGACCGACACTCTCAATGCCCGCAAGCGTGCCCCCCCCCCCGCCCCCCCCCCCCTCCTCTGCCTCGTGCGAACAGTTCAAAAGCCCGTTGTTTTCTCCTCCCGGTTGGCGTCTTGGAGTTGAAGGTGCGGATTAAGCGGACCGTGCCTGTTCTTTGTAAGCGTTTTGCTTGTGCGAAGGCTCCCCCGAAACTGGTATTATTTCGGCGTCCGCCGATATCCGACCGGGCTCAGTGGGTGACCTTTAGTTCGTCACCGGATTGGCCCGTTTAGGGGAGCCAGTATATAAACGCTCTGGCTGGCTTACGAAAAGCAGCGCGCCCTCGATCGGCAACTCAGCAGTAGTTCGCTATGAAGACCACCGTGAGTATCCGTCCTACCGCTGGTCCACGATTTTTTGGACAAGTGCTTGACTGGTGTACGCCACTGCCCTCTGGATACGATGTGTGAGCTGCTGCGGCTGACGTTCGGATTTGGCCTCTGCAAGTCCCAGTCGTGATTTCATAGGAGCAGTTGCTTTGGTATTACACACGGTTTTGAGGTCCCGAAGCTTACAGGATGAACTCTGGGAGGCACCGTAGCCGAGGGCTGTGGAGTAATATCTACCACCTGGCATCCATTCACATGCGATATAAATGCATAGTCTTCAGGCAGTTTTGCATTTGGTCCTCATAGAAATGCGGCCGCAGCGGCTGGGATTTGATCCCGCGAAAATTGGCTCAGCAGATAAATGCTATATTCCCTGTGTAACCGCAATGGTTAATGTAATTGTTTTTGGTGGCCTTGATATTCGAGATGACTGTTTGGTCGGCCTCCATAAAAATCGTTGCCTAGAAAGTAGAGTTAAGGTAATCTTGATAATTTGCAGATAGTTCAACTGCCGTCAAACGCCTTGGTTGTAAGCTAGACTTCCATAATAGAAGGGGCTCTTGCTATTGTGGTTACTAGTTTAACAAGAAGGCGAAATTTTCTTGTTTAGCATACTTATAAAAAATAAAAATGTAATGATTCATAGGAACTCGTGAATGAGTTTACGTGCTTTTGGGGCCGAGCTTCTTGGCGGTAAATTTGAGACACAGCGCAAGATGGTTTATCTTCAAGCAGAGATGTGTCAGCAAAACCGTCACGAGCCGTGTAAGACACCTTTACCGTGATGTAGCTTCATATAAGTCCCTTTCTCTGCGATAAGCAGAGTACGCTTTATTGTAGGTCTGGATCGAAGACTTCTTGCAGACAGTTTCCCTGCAAATGTATATCCATGCATGGACACAGCGTGCTAGGTCCGACAGCTTGCAGTTTTATGCGAGAAAATTGGTTTAAAGCGAAACCTATTTATGAGGCACCTCCCGCTACCGGCCACATGTAGCTTTTCCCCGTGATCAGGTGACCACATGGAGCAGGCAGCGCTTGCCTCGCATCTCGTGCAAACTTTTTGTCATCGGGTGGGAGGCGCGGCCGTAAGGCGTTGTCGAACGCTTCGAAACACTTCTATTGGGGCCCCTGTGCGCACCTCTGTGGAGTTTCGAAGTACGTAAAAGCAAAGGCGCGGTATCAGTCTTACAACGGGTGGACACCTTGAACGTACCGTGAAGGAAGGAGTTCAAGAATGGTAAAAAGGAGCAGGGAATTAAAAAGAAAACAGCAACGTTTACGGTTCCTAGGGCACCAGAGGCTTGCACTATTCTTTAAAGCTCACATTATTCGAGGAACACTGGCAACAGCAAGCCCTGGAAGCAAGTTCAACCAGCAGCCTAACCTTGATTCAGAGAAAGTGCTACAAGCGTTGAAATTACGTTTTCTAAATTCAATCACTCAGCTCCATTTCTGTAAAGTAGGCAGGCTAACAAACAGATAAACATTTACTACTTGTAACTACTTTAACGCTATAAATTGCTCCCTATTTTTCGTTGTATTTAAGGGAATTCCTAAGGTAGGGTATATTTATAACTCGGAGGAAACTAGTCATCAGCATTCATCCAAGCACAACCATTCAGACACAGAAGCTACGCACATGATGAAAAATTCGTCCTGGTCCAAGGTGTTTTTCTTCAACTGCAAAATTTCTGTTAAAGCTGTATAGATCCGTTTTGTAGTCGTATGGCTTCGTTTGGTGGACGTTAAGAAGTAATTTCACCTGTATCAGAAGTTTTTCCCATGTACAGTGTAACCAACGCCTCACGCATGCCTTTCCGGTAAGTGGGGTGCAACATTCCGATACAAACATTTAGTCTTTATTTGAGGGACACTTGAATGAAGGACTAAAGATTATTTAGACCCCCCAGAGACATAGCACAGCACGCCGGCGTTCTAGCGTTTCACTTCCATCGAAATGTGGCCCCTGCGGCCAATGTTCGATACTCCCATCTTGGGATCAGCAGCCGAACACCAAAGCCACTCAACCACCACGGTGGGTCACAGATGGGGTTTGTCTTGAGATAACTGCATTCCTTATTAAAGGCCAGAACAAGCGTCTTGTGGGTGTGAAATATCTAATGCCTTGGTAATGTGGTTCATGCCGTTGTCGCTTTTGCAGCTGTGCGCCCTCGTCGTCCTGGTTGTCCTGGCCGTGGCCAACGCTGGCTACTACGGTCACGGTTACGGCCACGGAGGCTACAGCCACGCCATCACTCACCATTACGACAACCAGAGGGCGCACTACGGCTACGGAGGATACGGCGGCTATGGAGGCTACGGTGGCTACGGAGGTTACGGAGGTTACGGTGGCTACGGAGGCTACGGTCACGGCTACGGGGGCTACGGCCACGGCTACGGCGGATACGGTGGCTACGGCCACGGCTTCTACGGCTAGGCTCTGCAACAAGCTATGACCGAGATCTGACTTACGGATGACATGGGCGCGCACAATAAACGAGTGGTCTTCGCTATTTATTTCCCGGTTGTTTGTTTCTGCAGTCAACAAGCATGTGTCTATTGCTTCACAAGTATAGGTTGAAGCAGTATGAAATGAAACATTCCTTTGGCATGCGGTCAGTGATTACCGTTCACGTGACATACCTTGCCTTCCTTCTTAAGGACATTTTCCGCACGCACATGACACTTTTAATGCCTTTTGAAATTTGAGCCAGTTAAAAAAAAAGATTCCTGTGCCGGAACGGAGCTTTCCGTACCATTGCTCATGTCTATAAATCATTCGCTGCTGTCACATGCCCAGCTTTCTTGAACATTCACCAACTAGCGCCACCCGCTGGCCGCCAGTAGCGTACACCGCGCAAGTCAGCGGGGATATTTTAAACTTGCAGTTTTGAGAAAATTAGAAAGCCCCGAGAGATTTTCCCCGAACGTGGTGATTATCTTGGCCGACATTTTCTCCACGCTCGAAAATATGAAAAATAAAATGCTTCCTGCGTTCAGATCAACTATTTCCCACCGCCATAGAAAATAAGTGGTGAGCACCGAACATTCGAAGTTCCTGCGCTGGATGTATGTATGTATGGATGGATGGATAAGGCTGAACCCTTTATATCGGGCGGTGGCTTAAGCCACCTAGCCATGACTTATGAAATTTTACTCTTGCCTTCATTTTAGCCACCAATCAGATAACCTTCGCTTGGATACTTCTACCCGCTTAAAATCTACTTTCCCTTCACTGTCCTTAAACCCCAATGCCTTGGATAAATCAGCCCCGCTGATTTTCAGTGTTCAGCGCCACAGGCACGTGGTGGCAGCCGTGGAAACTAGATGGGCTTGTTAAGAGTTTCTGAACTTGAGAGCGGCCAAGTTAATGGTTGCTGCCGTGAATGCATCGTCATACACTTTGATCTTAATTGTAGCGTCAAGAGCAAGGGTGAACGAAGTGCTGATGCTTCACAAGAGATGGCTGTAGTGGGAGCACCCAGAAACTAAAACAGTTAATGCATGAACGACTGGAAACACAAGGTGTACAGCAAAACGACACGAGATCGCTATTGGCTGAATGCTAGACAGAATTCATGCCGCTGCTTAAGGTATAGTGTTAAAAAACTTTGTTATATTTATAAGCAAAATTGACACGGTACTTGTTTAAGCCACAGTACACCATTCCCACAGTATATACTTCACCGTACCGTCAGTATCTCTTATAGGAAGAAGCATTCCCAGCATAATGTCCTGGAGGTCTTGCAGTTTTGCAAATGGGGGCGCACATCAGTCTGTTTTCTGCGGTGTTTGGAATGTTAAACACGAGGACAAAATATTGAACAGCCGAGCAGAATATTTCCCTGTTAGGAAGTATGGGTGATATTTTATTAGCCAGCCGTCCCTATAGGGCTACACGCAGGGGAAATTCACTTACTCATAAGGCTGAAGTCGGCGGAGGCGAACTAAAACCGCGTGTCTTTATTCTAATGTGAAATCATTACTAGTCCCAATACGAGAAAAGCCAGAGGCGGGCGTGCGTGTGCGTGTATGTGTATGTGTACTCGCAGATGGTGCAGGAAATCCCAGAGATGGGAAGAAAAATATTGTGGCGCCACCAGGCGGCCGTATGACGCACCCAGAAAACCAAGCGCCGCCGCTTCAGAAAATCCTATACATTTCGTTGGTCGTTAAGTACTGGCAACTGGCTGAACTTTCTGTGGCGCCTGTAGTCCCGACATTCGCACCAAAATTGTAACCCAACAGTTCGTCATACAGCTTCCGGGTAGCACGTAATACGCATTACGCGCGTATGACGTCATACGCGCGTGTTGTCAATGCACCGAGGGACAGCAATGCTTTCGAGTTTCCGCACGTAAGAAGTCACAAGTGTCTCTGCCGAATTTATGTATTGGGGTTACAATTTCCTGAAAGGTATGGTATTACAGACGGGTTTTGGGAAGGGACGGTTACAGACTGATTGATAACAACTATAACAAACTAAACATGTAATAAACAAATGGCAGAAACGAAGAAACGAGAAAGCATTTATATGCAAACAAAAACGGCAAGATTAGATGCAGAAAAAATGACAAAAAGTTTAACCACCGTCAGTACATATTTCGGCCACAGCAAACGACCTGTTTAAAGTCTTCAGATCTCCGTTTCCGTGGCTATGACTGGCCGAAAACTGTTCCGTTAAATGACAGGAGGAGAATGAATCAGACTCGTACAAAGATGAGCGGCAGGTTGCAAGGTTACCTTCGGGAGAACAGCCACGTCGTAAAGGGGTCACCTTAGATAACTGAAATAAGACGTCTCGAAGTAATGGATGG
Source organism: Amblyomma americanum (assembly GCA_030143305.2). NCBI lineage: Eukaryota > Metazoa > Arthropoda > Arachnida > Ixodida > Ixodidae > Amblyomma > Amblyomma americanum. Next base: position 106,263 of record JARKHS020008991.1, on the reverse strand, counting down.
TGATAAAGTTGATCGAAAAGTAAAACGAGCACTTTTACCGCTATAGTATAAGCTTTTATTTTGGAATGTTGTCTTCGGAAACTGCTAAAAAAGTGAACGCGAGTAGTCTGAGACGTGAAATATAAGAGTTCGACTCTGGAAGGATTTGATATTAGTAATTAGATATGCTTGATGAAGCATCGAAAAGGCTTTGGAGTATTTAATTTCAGGAGGGATTACAGTGGACACACTACACAGCAAATAATCTAAATCTAGATTTGACACAGCTACGCATATCAAAAAAATTAAATAAAGAAAGCAAGGCACCTAGTTACCTTCCTTGGGGTACACCCGACATGACGTGAACGGAAGACGTAACAGTTATTACCTCAATGGAAGGGGCTTCTAAACGAGAGGCCTTGAATCCGCGAGTGAACAATAGGGAGAATATTACGTTGCGTTAGCTTCTATAGAAGCCTGTGATGTGAAACTCGTTGGCATGTTTTAGAAAGGTCGAGAAATACTGCGTCAACGCGAAAAGCTGCTTCAAGAGCTGTGTATAAGCTAGTAGTAAAGAAAACGTGCTGATTATCGCACGGAAAACCCGTGCAGATACCGTCGTGGTACATGGAAATTATGTTTTTTTTTCTTCTACGTAGGTAATGGCTTGGATGTGAATGACACGCTCAAGAATTTTGTAAAATGTAGTTGGTTAATGGTGGCTTGGTAACTGAAAGAAGAAAAGTGATCACTGGATTCGAAGAATGGCATGCTTTCGAATACCTTTCAGTCATTTGAAATTAAGCAAACACACGACAGTAGCGAGAACACGCAGCATAGAATATTGCACATGCGTTTTGGTGTATTCTTGAGTATTTTATTCTTCAAAGTGGGTTGACGTGAGGTAACAGGTATTTTAAGATCGTTCAACAGAGCCAGGATATCTGTCTGGCTGGTAAATAAGATATGTGTTGATAGCTGAAAGAAGAATGATTACCGGATGTGAAAAATGGTACAGCTTTGGCTTTCCACGATGGGCTGCGACAGGTGGCACAATTGAACAGTGACCTGGTCGCGTACTGTAGACAACAGTGACCGAACTTTAGGGAGGGTCGTGAAGCGTGCGTAAAACATACTTAGAGAACATGTACACTTAATCAGTGACTTGAGTCAGAAAACAAACTGGTAAAAAACTGGTGAAACGGTAAAAAGAGGATAACGTTGCAGGAAAAGGAGGAAATAGCAAAGGACTTTTCGGTTGTCTTCAATGCGGCCACTATCTCTTCATATGCACACTGTAGATAGGGGGATGGGGGGAGTGGGAAACTTGATAGAAAGCGAGCTCGAAGAAGGTGTGTAGGTTACTAATCATTTCAGAACGGACGATTACAGGGATGGCAAGTAACAAAGGTGAGAGCGTTGCGTTTGTTATCCTTCTCGCTATCTCAAGAAAATAAAGCGTCAAGATGCTGAAAAGACGTTTAGATTGTAGCGGGACCTTAACGACCGTAATTTACGCTTGAAGTGAGGGAGCCTGGGACAAAATAAAAGACTGCGTTACCATAGTTGAGTGTGACTGCGAACCAATGGTATAGTTTCAGCCACTGATGATTACTTCAGCGAATGGAGCTTTAAGGGGTTCACAGCGAGCTGCTTAAGAGATCCCATATCAACATCGTTCCTTCCATATCTTAGCCACATAATAATCCATCGTTACTTGTTTTTCTTGCTCTCTAATTCCTGAAGTGTGGAGTAGCCGTGAATGTTTACAGAGCTAACTACGAACTGAATAATTATGAAAGGTCATCTGCATAGTCGACTAATTATTGGAGATGCTTTATAACTCAAGCCCATGCTTCGACATGGAAAAACTGCTAGGTTTTATCTGACTGGAGTGGCCGGATGTTTTAGGCATCTACGAATGCGTTCCCACTAAGAACGAAGCTGCATTGTTGCTTTATTCTTTTAGTTCTCGAACAAAGGTAAGCGCGCGTTAAGCGAAGCGTGCCGCTTTTCTAAGCCATTTTTTCTTTGTTGTGTCAGAAAACCGGTGGTATACGATTCTTAGGATAGCTGAACATGCCATACGTGACCTGTAATACGAGATGGTCCACTCAGGGGAACCAGTATATAAGAGATGTGGCAGGCTCGGAGAAGGCAGTGCGCACTAGCTCAGCAGCTCTACAACCGTTCACCATGAAGGTCCTTGTGAGTATCTCCTGCTACGGATGTGGACGGGATATGGACATTGACATCATACGCTGTGCCCACCGCGCTTAGAGCAAACCTTCAATATAAAATGCTACCGGAATGCAACTTAGAGCACTTACTTGATAACTTGACTGCTTGAGCAGTGACAACGTAGGCGATGCTGCAAACAATAACCTGCCTTTTCAACGATGCCACTACGCATTGCACTCGTACCTTATAGCTGGTAAACCGACAAATATTTTAATTGGGTAGCATCTGTTGATTCCTTGGTTTCAGCTGCAGTAGCTATATATGGCATACGACACTTTGTCATTCTGCCGCCGTTTAGAGGCGCAGTTGCTAGGGCTTTCCATTATTTACTAATGACAGCGAATGCAGAGCCCCGAAGTCGTGGCCTTGAAGACTTTTTCGGACATTCGCCACTGAATCAGCAAAACCTTTCTCCGCAGTCCACATTAAGAAATAACAGTGTGGTGAGGTGGCTAATAGTTGCTGATGAGGATACCGAGAAAAAGAATGAGTATAGAGACGAAGGATGGTCCGCAATGTTATTGTTGCTGACTTTAAAAGCTAAAGAGCTGTGCACGACGCAAAATGACAGGTGGTTAAATACTGAATCGATGTAACGCAAGCAGAAAAGGGGCTACAGACACGCACTTACTCACACAGCTTGAGAAAAGGAAAACATTATCACAAAAGTAATTCGGGTGGACTGAGATACTGCACGAGGAAATATCAAGGAACACTCATGCACAGAAATGCTCAGAAGAGTTGAAATGCTACTGTAAATATTTAATTCATGTTGATACTTTAGTTTTTATTTCGACTGCCTCACCTGTAGCTGTCCTGTGAATAACTGAGGCAATATGTTGCCTTGGCAATGTGGGCGTAGGTTGCCTCTCAAGCGGCACTCAAGAAATTGTTTTCCCTGCGTCCTTTCTCTCCCAGTGATATCTGTACCACTAAGAGCGAGAAATAAACTTAAACTTCAAGAGCAGTACGGAGGGTATTTTTTATTCAAAGTCATTTGCATGTTGTAGCACTAGCAAATACTTCCGTATCCTTAGCTCAATCTGCAAGACTATGCGCTATCACTTTCCTGCTAAAACAGAGAAGTATATCAAGTAACTTGGAGCTGGGTCTTCAGGACTTAGAATGCATGACTTCTTGAAAACTGAGCAGAAAAGATAAGGGCTTGTGATCGAAGGTGAAAGTTGGGTTTCGGATTACTTTGAAATGTGTGTGAAATATTATAACACGTTAGTTTATTTTTGAGAGTCTGAGCGTTGCGCTGAATGCCGTTTTCGCCATGCAGCTCTGCACCCTCGTCGTCCTGATCTTCCTGGCAACTGCCAGTGCTGGTTACCATGGCGGCTACAGACACGGAGGCTATAGCCACGCCATCACTCACCATTATGATAACCAGAGAGCCCACTACGGCTACAGTGGACACGGAGGCTATGGAGGCTATGGAGGCTACGGAGGCTACGGCGGCTACGGAGGTTATGGTGGCTATGGAGGGTACGGGCATGGCTACGGCGGATACGGAGGCTACGGCTACGGGCCCGGGTTTTACGGCTAGGATGTCCTACCTACGAACGAACTCTTACGCAAGGACAAACTGCAGCTGTTGCTGTGAAGGCTATGTGTTGTATCGAGGATGCAGTGGCTGCGGAGGCTATGGCCACAGACGCGGCTCATGAGGTGGCTACGGCCATGTGGCTTCTATAGCTGAGTTCCAACGAGTGTGTGCGAAACCTGACACATGGAGATTGTGCTCATGCTCAATAAACTACTCCCATTGATTTCCACAAATGACGCATTTTCTGGGTATTTATACCAATGTTTCATTAAGAACTCTTGTACGACGTCGTATTGCGCATATTCTTTGGAGAGAGTCTTATATCGCACATCTTGAGATAAACATCATATCTCCCACCTGATATTTAGCGCAAATGGTGCAGTACTCTTGCGTAATGAGGTTTTCGTGAAGACCTCTGCCATGCGTCAAGACTGATGAGGTCCTTGCAAGACGTAAATAAAGGCTCCAGCTATGATGCATTCCGCGCCTCATATATGATATGCGGCCACAGGAGGAATTGTCAGGCTCACGTAAACGGTACTCCTATCGAATTCAGGATTAAGAGTGGAAAGTAAGTGTGGGTTTGTACGGCTGGGAAACACATTGCGTAGATGCATCAGAAAAGTGGCATTTAATTAGACAAGAAATACTAATATACACTAACAAAAGGTTCACCAGAAATGCTCTGAAAAAGAACAAACTGTGTTTCTTAAACGTACGTAGAGACCACAGTTATTTTCATTTGCAAGTTTTCGATATTTTGAAGTCATTGTTCCTTGCAGATGCTTTTTTTTAAATAAGTATTCCATTCTACGTTGATATCGTCACGTTCGTTGCGGGAACAGGTCGACCCATCGCATGATATTCTGAAAATAGATGAGAAGCTATGACGTGCAGATGAGAATTAGGGGCGTAATATTCTTGAAGCCTCTCGTTTGTTTGTCTGGAAGAAGATAAAAGAATTTGTGGTTATAGTCGGCTCAGACAGCAGTGAATGCTAGTGTCAGATAAGACAGCAGTGAATGCTCAAATTGCTGAAATTTTCCAAGGTAATCGAATAACGCAATCAATAAAAATGCGAAAACACCAGTTTGAACGCAAAAATCTTCGACGGATTTCTCTTGGGTTGAGGTTGAGACTTTGGCCCCAGCCGATAGTTGAAAAGAAGATTGGAACTTCTGGGTACCAACTCGGTCCTTTCCCTGGGACGTCTGAATGACAATCACGCAACAATCAGCAGATCTGGCACCTCCGTGGTCATGTGAGGGGGACTGTTCGCGTAGGCAGAAGTCAGCGAGAAGTCACGTTTCTTTTTGTGTTATGGATGCTCAGCGATTCGAGATGAAGCCTGTTAAGCCTATTTAGCCTCACGCCTAGCACGCTTGCTCGTTGGAAGGTGATTTTTTGGTCAAAACGTACGCAGTGCTCCGGAATGACGCTCCAGTTGGTGTCCATTTTCCATCACTTTCCTATTTCCGTCCAGTTTGTGTTCTTGGAATCCCTTGCTATTTGTCTTGCCGATATACAATGAGGGGCACGCAGCGCAGGGATCTTGTAGACGTACCATATACGCCTTGCTGCTTGTGTTTGGGAACGCAGTCTTATTTATTTATTTTGAACATGCTGTAGTCTAGGAGGACCAAACAGGTGGAAAGATGCAGATTGCAACGTATTATCAACGCTTTGGGAAACATGAAATGTGCTTTCGGTTACAGAGAAGCAGACATTAAAAATGACATGGCACAATGATTTACCATGTGGCAAAAATAATACATTCAATAAGACAAAAATCATTATAAAATTGTACATCACCAGATCACGTTTCCACGAAAAAATGAGCGAAATAGCACAAAAAGATTAGAAAAATGTAGCAGTGAAATGGTAAGTTAGTATCAGGATTGCGGGCCATTGCAAGAAATGCAAAAAAAAATGTGACAGATTTTAATTGTGGGCCGAAATGCGCTTTCCAGTGCGAACCGTTGTTAAATGAGTCAAAGATAAGGGGACATGTTAAAGAAAAACGTCGGAGGGAATTGATTGAAGCATGGCTTATATCTAGAGGCTGTGAATGGTGCGTCAATACGTCGTCAATCTCCTTATCCAGTAAGGAAATTGCCTTTCTTGATGGAGGCATCAAACTGTAACATACTTTTGATTTCCCATGACCTCCAGATTTTGATAGTACTTTAGAATTCTTTTTACCTCTGGACACTGGTTATTGTTGTTGCCTGTATTTTATTTTGCTTTCATTTAGGGTTTTTCTTTGACTCAGCTTTTTCTATGACTTGACGTTTTGACTCTACTTTTGCTACGACCTATTGACTCCGCTTTTGCTACGGCGTAAAGACGCGTTCTGCTCTAATACACTTCGGTCCTCCCTTCTACGTTTGGTGGCACACCCTTGAGCTGGAAGCAGGTCACTATTATGGCGCGTGGAAAGAATGAATACTTCAAGAAAAATGCGCGTGCATGGCAAATGGGAACAGATTGAGGGCATTGCGGAGCCTGGATGGACGCGACAGAAATGGCTTCACATAGCTGTTTGAGTTAAATGGGGGGGGGGGGGGGGGGGGTCTTTTTGTAAATTTAAAACAAATATTTCTTTGCACAGTGTTCCTTCTGGTTTGCAGTGTTGGGATGTTATTGTCGGAGAAGAGCTTTTAAGTGGATAAATGCTCTATAGGCTTGAAGTTTTATATACGAGGGTGAGGCCTTTTTCAATTTGTGTAATAAAAAGTTGTGCTTAAGTGTAGCAGATACGCAAGTGTTTTTAAGGTATGTATACCAAGAAGTTAACGTAATACCGGACATCCCAAACATTATTCACTAATTTTTGTTAAACTGGTCAATAATTTGATAATCTTGACATGTTATCTGGTTGTAGAGAAGGCAATCATCTGCGAACAGACGAATATTGATATCAGGATGATTTCAGTGGATATGTCATTAACGTCGAATAGGAAGAGGACGGGCCCTGAAACATTTCCCAATAGAACTTCCGATGAACCTGGCAGCATATTTGATGAATACCCTTTTATGTCAACAAACTGGGTGCGATGTGAAAGGCACGAGCTTATCCGAGTTACAATAAATGATACAACAGGGAAAATTTTAGGGTATAGCCAAAAATTTGCTGTGAGGGACGCTGTCAGACGTCTTGTTAAAGTAGAGGAAGGTGAGATCTACCTGACCAAGTGAGTCAAGAATTTTAACGATATCATGGACTGTTGTTACAAGCTGAGTACATGTTCGTAATCCCTGACGAAATCCATGCTTGAAAGGAGACAACACGTTATTACTTCAAGGAAATCTGTGAGAAAATGTGCGATGGTACGTTCTTAAAATTTTTCAGCATGTAGAGGTTAAATGTGTCCGGCAGTAGTTTTTATTATTAGATGATCACCTGTGTCACGACTGTGTCGGGATGATTATTGGTTTACAGTTGACTGACCAATGTATTCATTAATTTTATACATGTGGCTGTTTGCACTTGTTGATTTTGTCTGCGTCCACCCTGTAACGGCCTTATGGTTGTGCGTATAAATAATTAAATAAATAAATAAATAAGTAACGATGGTTGTGTGCGGGTCTTTTTAGGAAGAAGTAATTCATGTTCGTCAGATTTATTTGCTTGACTACTGGCATTAGAATTCAACACCCTCAACTGTTCAGAAACAAAGCAAGCGGCCTGTAAAGGGCAAGTTTGCGGTTTACGAGCCTTTGCGATAAGAACGCATTTATTCGGCGTGTCGTCCCAGGAATAAAGAAAACCATCAATGTTCAATTTGACATGCACAAGGAAAACACATTTTACAGTGGTCGCCTGTTCAGTGCTTGCACGTTCCCACAGAAGTTTTCTTTTACGGAGGTGTTTCGAATATAAAAAAAAACCCGAAGGAAATGTTTGTGTCTCAGTTTCTTTGCTTAGCGAAAGACAGCATATTTTTCTGAAAATCCTGCAAGTAATTGGTTTTCCCCGTTCAGATTTTTGCCAAGATGGTGTATCCTGCCAGTAGAGTTGCAAGACTGATTCAGCTTCGTCAGAAAAACGTCATCTACAACCGCTTTGCGCCAGTTTTGATAATTTTCTTCGTCTTGATATTTTATTGCATAAATAACAAGATTTTTTCGGTGAATGCGCTCCTAAAGAACAGTTATTTTTAATTGTTTTGCTGAATTTCACGCTCAAAAGTACCCATTTTATCCTGAAGGGTCGCAACCTACTCTGTTTGGTCGCTATTTCCCTGGAGCAACTTATGAACGACTTTCAAGAAAAATTCAAAATTGGTTTTTTCAATTAAGGAAATGACGCAGTAACTGTCCAACTTATCCCGGTGGACACATGAACTGCGACGTAAGGGAAGGGTTAAAGGAGGCAGTAAAAGAAGAAAGTGGTGCCTTATAGTGGAGGTCTCCGGAAAAAAATTTCGACCACTTGGGGATCTTTAACGTGCACTAACATCACACAGCACACGAGCGCCTTCTGCGTTTCGTCTCAATCGAGACGCTACCGCCGATGGGCTGAGCAAGGCAGAGGGAGCGAACTCTGTGGAGCCTGCAGACAGGAACTCTTCTCTGTCTTGCTGTAGTCATACACTTCGATCCGAACATAGACGAGCGTTGCCCGCACCGTGGTGAGATCTGCGATATCTTTCATATGGTGTAAGGGTGTACTCAGAATCCTCAACATCCCCCTTCCCCGACCCCTACCCGAGAGGCATAGGAGACGGCCCTCCTCAACTGCGGCTCTGGTGAAGCGGGCTCGAAACAAGGCCTCGTCGCGCGGTGTCTCGGAATAAGGATACCGACCATGTAGCGGTGTCTTCTGACTCCCAAACTCTTTTTGAACATTTAAAAAAATTCTTCACTACCACCGCCAGCTTGGTCGAGTTCGAACCCTTGTACTCCGGCTCAGTAGACGAGCCCCTTAGGCACTGAAGCCACCGCGTGGGGTTCTTTCAAGAACTCCGATGTCGTTTTCTTTTCCAGTGTTGTTTTCTGTAGATGTGACATGGTTGCGAATGTCATCAAGATCATTCAATATAAGGGTCTGGCCACTTTGCAGCTCATGAAACATTTCTTTCACAGTAAGTCCTGAGTTTCCTTCAATGTATCCGCATACGAACAGCTTACACACACAAAAATAAATTGTTAGCAATACCTACCAATGTCCGTGGGTATGGCACCACCGCGGAAGAGACTGAAAGCTCGCGGAAGGAAACGGTCTAGCGATGATGTAGGTTTGTGAGCATCACAAATATTTTGACTTCTCGGAATGCGTGCCAGCGCTTCGATGGCGACCCTCACGTACCACGGTGCAAGTGTGTTTTTTTGTTTTTCCTTCATTCGTAACTGGTTTCTGTGTCCTCCTTGCCCTGAGGACGGGACACGCGCTGAATGAAGGTCTGGGTGCAGCCATTCTTCTGAAGCCCGACGAACACGGCAGCTTCTTTCTTCTTTCACTCACTCTCCGTCGAACAGGTGGCCTTCACCCTTGACAAAAGAGTTGAGGCGACAGAAGCCTTGTTGTTCGCTGGATGATAACGGTGGTAGTTGAGGCAATGGCCGGTATGCCTCAACAATTTCACTTTAGTGGTACTGGGAACGCCAGCATTTCTCATGGCATTAACAACGTTACGCTGAGAAAATAGCTGCCTGTGTTCTCCAAGAAAGCACTTTAGGATTGCTTCTTTTCTTCTGGCGTCCTACAGATCACCACTGTAAGCGAGATGACACATTTCATCATACACGCCAACTACACTAAACTGCAGTCGCGGTCACTGCGATGTGGATATAGGCAATGGAGAGGCGTGTCAAAGTAGAAAAAATGCAAGTGGGCAGGGGTTGTTAAATAATTGCGAGACTTTTTTTTTTGCGGCATGCGTAGGTAACTTATTCTGGCTTCTGCAGGAAGGAAGTCAAAATTAAAAAATATTTATTGCCCTACGTCCATCGCTTACTCGTTTGCCTGCTCACGTCATAGGACTTATAGGCGTGCCCATGCTGATTTAAAGAAAATAAAACGGTGCTTATGTACATGTATTAAAAAAATATACATGTGTTGGCAACCTTAGTGCCACGAGATAAATATTGCTTTCGGAATAAATTAGTGAATATTTCAATACGGGCGCAAAAAGCGCGTAAATCGTGCACACTTATTAATATATAAGAAACGGCAAATAGCCTGCTGTATATGAAATACAAACATTATCGGCAAGCACTGAGTGCAAAATGAGAAGCAATTAGTAAAATAAAATAAATATGAAACCATGACGCGCATTTCGATAAAATAAAAAGTTAGCATCAGTAGTTAGAACATAAGGTCGCATAAACGAGGGTTCATCAGAACGGACGTTGCCAGGAATGAGAGATAACCAAGTTTAGGTGAGACAACCTTTCTCACCCTCTTCCTCCTCACACTCCAAACGAAAATAAAGAATGCATTCTTAGATTCGGATCATCGGAGATTCGGAGCATCATAGATTCGGACTTTACCGACCGATATGTCTGGATGTATGGCGTGTGGGAGCTCCCCAACGAAAGAAAAGCGCTACCGCAGGTGCGTGCGATGGAAAATCAGCTATTAATCTTCACAAACTTCAGCATATCAGCAGCGAGTAGAGCTTGATAAGGCATGCTACACAAGATGTGCGAAATTTACTGTCAACATTTTTCTCCACACATCTTTTCGAGACTATAATAAATACATCCTTATTGTTTTTTCTTTCCCTTTCGCTTTCCGGAACATGGGATACCCTTGCATATTTACAGAGGTAACTACAAACAGAATAGCTCTGAATGGTCTCCTGTCGTGCTGAGCATAACTGTAGCTTAGGGTTTCACGGCTATCAAATGGACAAGTTCTATACGCCTGAAGGGGTCAGGCACTTTAAGCGTGTACGAATGGGTTCTCGGAACGAGCACAGTTACATTGTTGCTTTATTTTGTTTTGTACGCGCGTAGCGGTAAGCGCAGGTTAAGCGAAGCGTGTCGCTTTTTCTAAGCTTTCTTTTTTGTACAGTCAGGGAATTGGTATGTGCCCGGATTCCGAGGATAGCTGAACCACCCCGCACCTCCCCTCTCCCCCACATGACCTTTAATACGTCACTGTATTTGTCCACTTCGGCGAACAAGTATATAAGGTCACTGGCAGGCTTCGGAAAGGCAGTGTGTGCTTGTCTGGTAGCTCAGGAACTGTTCGTCATGAAGACCCTTGTGAGTATTCAGTGCATTGCCGCCGTTTGGGATGTGGATGTGGAATGGGGGTCGACGTCGGATGCTGTGCAACCGCTATTGGAGCGACCCTTGGATACGAAGCGCAATCAGGATGAATCTCAGTGCCCTTATTTGATACCTCGACTTTTGAAACAGTAACAGTGTAGGAGATGCTGCATAATATAACATGAGAACATCGTAATTATTGGCTTCTAAGCATACTTGGAAAACTTGCTATTGATCAAACAGTTCAACATACTTTCTTGCATCCCTACAAGACCAATAGCACTATCTTGATGACGGATGAGACAGAATTCGTTTGGAGATGGGAGTAAGTCCGCAATGTTACAGACGTGCAGAGGTGAACCTAGCGTAAAAAAAAGCTGCAAATGTACGCATGACGTAAATGAAAAGTTTAAAGATGAAGGAATAAATGTAAAACTAAGCGGGAAAGAAACTAAAGACACTTACTCTATCTTAGCGTAGGAAAACGGCCGCACTGTTTAAAAAGTCATTGAAGTAGCTTTGCATCTTACGCGAAGAAGTACCAAGGCACACTAGATCATGGAACTGCTGCCAATACGAGTGAATCAACGCAATCTGCCTTTGGTGAATGTGAAATCAGCAAAATAAAGCGTGCTGTTGTCCCAGTTACGTTGAGCAGACCTCAGACACGCAGGAACATCCATGCCGTCAATTTCTACCCAAAGTGATCAAATCATTTGGTCCTTGAGTTTCAAATTCTTCTATAATATTCTTGTGACACTCTATGATGATACGATGGTGTACAGTGTTCAGTTTTCTGCCACAAGCTCTAAGGCTACGACGATTTAAATCTTGTAATCCTCCAGGGTTTGTGAAATTACTTTAGTGGGGCACAGATTGTTTCGGTCTGAAAATACATGGATTTTTGAGGACTGGACACTGAGGATTTTACTTTACGGTTCGATGTGCGCATTAATCTTGGGAAAAGTGCTCTGATATGTAGGATAATCTTCTAACGTGTCAATGTTTTTCACTGCTGTATAGCTCTTGCAGTAAATAGCGTACTCACCTTGCAGCTTTGCGCTTTCGCCGTCCTGGTTGTCTTGGCCGTGGCCGACGCTGGCTACCACGGTGGCTACGGTCATGGTTACGGCCACGGAGGCTACAGCCATGCCATCACTCACCATTACGACAACCAGAAAGCACACTACGGCTACGGTGGACACGGTGGCTATGGAGGCTACGGAGGCTACGGCCGTGGATACGGCGGCTATGGAGGCTACGGGGGCTACGGCCGTGGATACGGCGGCTATGGTGGCTACGGAGGTTATGGTGGCTATGGTGGCTACGGCCGCGGCTACGGCGGATACGGCGGTTACGGCGGTTACGGTTATGGGCACGGGTTCTACGGTTAGGATCTCCGAAGTGGGAACAAAATCTTACCTAAAGGCGTACAACAATTGCTGACGTGAAGGCCATGGAGTCTACAGAAGTTAATGTGGCTACTGCGCCTACGGTCACAGATACGGCGTATGCGGCGGCTACGGTCATGGCTTCTGCGGCTGGGCTCGATCCCACACCCCGCTGCGAAACCTGACTCATGGACTTCGTGAGCGTGCGCAATAAACTATGTGATTGGTTTCCTCAAATTCAATGTCTTCAGAATTTTCATTCGAGTGTTCTGTTGGGAGCTTTGCGCATCAGTGTTGTTGCTGATAGCCTTATAGCGTACACCTGGAGATCAACGCCAAGTGGTCTGTAGCTGAATGGCCGTGTGGTTATGCCTTTGGCTTCGAGCGGCATAATGTCCATTCTGAGACAGAATAAAGGACTCAACTGTGGAATATTCTGCGGATTTCTAGAATTCTTGGCCATGAGAACTGCCTGGCCCTAGTTTACACTATTCCCATGTCGTTCAGTATTAAGAGTAGCTTTGGTTTTCATAGCCGAAACCACATTTTGCGGATGCAGTAGGAAAATGGCAGTTATAGAACAGGAAAGACGAGTATATAATTGCTGAAGGACTGTCAAAAAAAGTCTGTAATAGAACAAACCATCTTCCTTGAACCGGTGCTCCCATCCTTTCTTTTTTCCTTCACAATAACTTTTCTTTCCTGTGGTTGGTTCTGATGCATATTTTCCCTCGCAAATAAGTATTTCGCTTTGAGGTTCCATGCTGCACGACGGTTTTAGTCCATCGCACAATTGTCTGCTACTAAAAGAGCATGTGAAGCTGGCGGAAGGAACTAAAAGGCCGACTACTTCTAAACGTCTCGCAGATCTCGATGGCTGGCGAAGAAAGTATTCTTAATGCTGCTGAACTCGTAGATAAGCACTCACGTATCTAGATGAGTTTTTAAGACTTTCCGGCTCGTTCCAAGCACCTAATGGCGGCGTAAATCACTGATGTTATGCCAGGTTCCTAGTATCGCTTTGCTTCTTCTTAAGCAATTGCCTGCTGTAACTATTTGAGTAAGCTAGTGGTGGAAATTCTACCATTTATATGGCTTTAAACGTATTCTTTTGAAAAAAAAAGTGGCTGTCCATGTTCGAGAAGAAGCACTTTAAGGTCTCCTTTTTAACATTTGCTATCGTACTGAGATCCCTACACTTAACGATACGGCAGATTTCGTCACATACGCCAGATATATTACCATTTTATTTTAACCATCAATCGTGCTGTAGAACGTTGTTTATTTTTGCCAATTTTATTTATCGCCCACTGCACGCAGCCTCATCACTGTGAATCACGGCTGCGATTATATTACCCTGAAGCCACTCTCAGAACGCGGATCAGCTTCAACGGTGCTCGGGATAGCAGTGGGTGTTTTGAGTGCCCTATTCAAAGAGTTCAGTTCCACATTTTAAGTTAGTACGACGGATCGCTCGCCAATTTTTGTCAGTGCTGTCGGCGCCACTCAGTTGTTCCATTCTTTGTGAACACAATTTCGCTCATTACAGAGTTTCAGTGCTATGCCAGCCTGTTCCATTGTTAACTAGATCATTCGTGGCTGTTGTCACAAACGCGTTTGAGTGTGCCATCTGCGTAGCGTGCAGGTGATAACGGTCTGGAAGGAATAAATAAAGTAAAGGTAACTGGCTGTTTCCCACAATAGCTAAAACATAACGTTTCGCTCAGGCTAGTGCCTCTCGCCTAACCAGCTATCATACACAAATTAGCCACTCCAGCGCGACGTTTGCTGATACAAGAGAAACAGAGAAACACTGGGCGTTTTCTTCAGCGTGAAAACGTCGTGACGACGCAGTGGTGAAGATGATAAGGTAGAAGGCGAGATGCCCTGTTTGGATATGTTCAAACCGAACTGAGGAACGAGTAGCAATACTTGAAAGATATCGATCTCTTCTGCTGTCTCGATGAAATTAGTGAATTACAAGCGCTTTTCGAGAAGGTAGAGAATTTCAGTATTGGATAATTCTTCACAAATGCAATAAATGCAAAGAGCATATAATTTTGAAGCAAAAAAAAATCTGGCGAGTACGCTGATTACTGTGCGCACACCCCAAGCCATTTAAACCTGTTAGCATGATGCTAGTAGATGAATTTATACAAAATTTCCTCTTAAATGTTGAATATAAAAAGTTAATTTATAATACCGTTCTTTTTGCACTTTCAGTATTATGCAACTAGACGGCTAACGTTCCAAGTTGTTCTTTAAATAAAATCTGGTGGGTTCCATTTTGTGGACTTGAACTTTGGTGCAAGATGCTGCGTGACGCTCTGAGGAGACTCTTTAATTAGTGAATTTAGAAACATACAGGCGAAAACGGCCGCTTACACTGTATGAAGCGTCGATGTCAATTGTACCTTACGAATCTCCAAGCGGTAAGTCGATTATATAAAGCGATTTCATTGTTGGATGTGTCCTGTCTTCTTTGCATAATATTGACTGGAAATGAGTGGTATATCCTTTTATATACCGCGGTGTTACTTTCTTCTATGTACTCGGGGCCTCGGCTTTTAGTCGGGCGAACATATTTCACTTTCTTGCCCAAACCTAGAACATCCGCGTTGATACAAAATCAAATAAACGAATCTGAAATGAAATACTTGTACCACGCTCGACTTCGGCCAGCGGTATGGCAGGGCTTACAAAACTAAGACTCTGGCTGGTCACAGATTCTTCCCAAGTAGTTTTGACCATTGCGCTTCTCATCTCCTGCACCACCTGGAGCATCAACACTAGCGGCAGTGAGGTGCGGTACGTTCAAGGTGCACAACAAGACGTAAAGCCTGAGGGCGCTGAATAGGTACTGGTACAGTATTTTGAAAATGCTGTTTAGGACTTTTCCATAACAACTGTTCTAGAGTAAAGCCTGCATTTCCGCTACACCGCTTTAAGCATCGTATCCTTCTTCACTGCTCGAAGTGCCGCATCCGACAGCCATACTTCGTAACGCATCGCTTTGTGAAGGCCAGAGCTCAAGATTATTTATACGGGACTGTCACGCGCAAAATATGTGGATGTACGAATAAGTCACCTATTTATCGTGAGAAGACCAGTAAGAGCGAGTTGCTACAAAATTGTGCTGGCTAGCGCGTAAGTATTCCAGGTAAAAGGAATAGGTCTCACGGGTTAGACACTGGCACGTCGGGTCTTAGGTTGTAGTCTTGTTATTTATATACCGGGTGTTTAACCAAAGATGTAATGCAGCTTTTAAAAATAGGCTTTTTAAGCTAAAAGAGCGCTCTTTTTCTGCATAGCGTTGCTGGCAGTGTGGTACATCACAATAGAGCAAAGAAGTGCTAACTTGTAGGCTGGTTAATTATTAGTGAGGCGTTAACATTTAACTATTACTGTTAGTCTATTTATCGAGAGGCATGTAGCTCATGGTAAGTGTTCTCCATATCAGTTTTTGGAATTTCGGAAACGGGATTTTCCTCTGCGCTGCGGTCCAAAAAAATTTGGCTATCTCGCGCCGAAACACATGTGGTTACGAGAAGATTGAAGGCGCAGCAATCCCACCTCTGAACGTAACGTGTCGAAACAGCGAAAACCTGTGGGGCTCATAAAGGAGAGTAAAAGCGCGTCCGAAATTCTGATTCTGATATGGCTATTACTTACGGTGGATTGCACGCCTATGAATAAATAAGGAACGTAATCGTAACTGCTAATAACTTCAGGCTTCAATATATTTTTAATTGGTTTTCGGGAAAAGGAAATGGCGCAGTATCTGTCTCATATATCGTTGGATACCTGAACCGCGCCGTAAGGGAAGGGATAAAGGAGGGAGTGAAAGAAGAAATGAAGAAGGAGGTGTCGTTGTGGAGGGCTCCGGAATAATTTCAACCACCTTTAACGTGCACTGACATCGCAAAGCACACGGGCGCCTTGGCGTTTTGCCTCCATCGAAACGCAGCCGCCGCGGTCGGGTTCGAACCCTGGAACTCCAGATCAGTAATCGAGGGCCCTAACCACTGAGCCACCGCGGCGGGTTAAGGCTTCAATATTAATTAAGCAACCTACGAGTTAGCCCATCTTCGCTGTACTCAGATGCGGTACGCAGCTATGCCGAAAAAAGTGCTCCTTTTAACACAAAAAAGCTTATGTTAAAAAAATTGCACGACATCTTAGGTGAACACCCTGTATTGCATTACTGATCACTGAGATTGAAACCCGCGCATACACGCAAGCGGCGCTATTAATAACTGCTGGAAGCTTTCAGGAGTCGATTTCAGTGCCACGCATCTTATGAGACAGCTAATCGAAGTGAATATGGCACAAAGTGCGGAGCATACAGAAAGGTACATGAAAATAAAGAACCGACGCCCTTTGGCAGCTTCCATAGTCTCCTGATTGGCTAAAAAAAAAAAAGAAATTTGCTGCGACGACAGCGATACCATGACGTCTGCCATGTTATTGCTAAAAATGTTTGGTGGCGCTGATATGCGTTTTGTGAATGCGTTTTTTGTGCGTTTAACTTGCATAAAAGGCAAATTATGCGGGGAAACGGCTGAAAACGTACAGACGTCATTCGCGTAGTAACCAGCGCAGCGTTTCTAAAGAGCGAATCAGGGGGAAAGAAATGGTGTACGTTAGAAGAATTAGTGCTGCTTAGTGGCACCTCTCTTTTGTGACTACAAGGTGTACAAAATGAAGGATAACCTATTCTCTAATGCATTTTGGACAGCAAATTCTTCGTCTTGCCTGCCTCGTTGTTTTTAATAAAGGCCGATTGCTTCGACCAACAGAAAATAAGATAATCAAGCCATCGTGTTCTCAAGTCATAAGAAACGGAGATTTTATGAACCATAACTATATCGCCACGTGTAGGTGTATAATTTATCTACATAAAGACTACCTACGTCGCTCGGGGGCATAATCGCAGTGGAGAAAGTTATAGAAAGATATAATTTTCCCAATAACTCGCAATAACGCACACAGAGTCAGCACAAAAATAATACAAAACAATAAACAGAAAAAAATGAAAGCACGAAATGAAACATGAACGCAGAAGCAATGTGCAACTTATGCTCGCCTCCCTCCACAAGTGACAGTATTTAGTGTTGGTCTAAAGGGAAATTTAAATGAGCACAGAAAGTTGCGATGAACAGCAGTGTTCCTCTCTGCTCGTTGCTCCGGGCGAGGCTGGGTAGAGAAGGTCACGTGACACCTGGACTATTAAGTTACGTGCATTACTGGGTGCCACTGGGTTCCTTCTTCACAGACAGGCGCACGACTTTAGGGTCACGCGTAGAATTGCCACAGCTTGTGGAGCCATAGCGCCTAGGATGACCGCATTTTTAAAATTTAAAGAACTGATATAGCTATTTTTAATGTCCACCTATATATCTATAATTGCTGCCAGGCGCCTATCTTTAAAAGCCAAAAGTTGTCCATAAGAACTCAGTTCTCCAGCTTATTACCTGAATAATAATAATAATAATAATAATAATAATAATAATAATAATAATAATAATAATAATAATAATAATAATAATAATAATAATAATAATAATAATAATAATAATAATAATAATAATAATAATAATAATATTAATAATAATTTTATTGCCATAACATCTTGTTATACATACAAACTCAAAGCCAAGAGAAGGCTTGCAGGACTAGGCCCGGCAGCAACGGCGAGCGAAAGTATAAGCAATAAGATATCATGGTAAGTGTACATACACTGAAATATAACTACTAAACAAATTATACAGTAAAAAAGAAAACCCACTGTAACAATGACGTGCTCTCTGCATCATTTTTCCTTTTAACATCGATTTCAACATCCGTTTCAACGTCGCTTTGGAAGTGGCAGAAAATACATGATCAGGAAGGCTGTTGAATTTTGCAGGGACATATACACCTCGTCTTGCTTTGCCGTATCTGGTTGAGTATTTAGGAACTATGTAGCGCTGACCTTTACGTAGGGTTCTGGTAGCAACTGATTTAGTCTTGAAGGCAGGATTCCAAAAGTGTCGGAGAACTACTGTTCGTTAATATAAACTTTCAAAAGACGGAAGGGCCAGAAATTTAAACAAGTTTCCTCGAGGGGGAAATGAGGGGAAATGTATAATAATAATAATAATAATAATAATAATAATAATAATAATAATAATAATAATAATAATAATAATAATAATAATAATAATAATAATAATAATAATAATAATAATAATAATAATAATAATAATAATAATAATAATAATCAATCTTTATTTTTTGGTGCCCAGGAACAACCCAAAGGTCTTGGTGCTGGTACACCATTCACACGCACAAAATGTAAATTTATTTCACTACAAAGGAAGACACTCAGGGGAGGTAATGCAGCAGTCAAGGCGATAGAAAAAAAAAAGACATATAAACTAGGCGTGACAGCAAGCATGAAGCAAAAAAGCGAAAACAAGAAAACAGCGAGAACAGCGGTAAATGAAAACAGCTAGAACAGGCAACAGACATATAAATAACTAATGAAACAATAAACAAAGAGAATGAACGACCGATAACAGCCAAGTACAGCATATAGCAAAATACAAACAAGAATAAAGCCAATACTAATATGAACGAATATGAAACCTCTGAAATACAAGCTAGAAATACAATCATACACAATAAGAAACGTAATTAGTGAACGCGTTACAGACAATCAGGCGTGAGTATACAGTATTAAAGAAATAATATTAATGAAAACAAGTACACGTGATGAACAATTAAGGAGAGAAAAAACAATATAATACCGGTGCAAACGCACAAGTGTAGTAAAGACAAAATGCATGAAAGGGGAAGTTATGTATGAGAAAAAGAGTGCTCAAAGTGGAACGTCACGGACATCCAATATAAAGGAAGGGAGAGAATTTTCGAATATATCTAGGTGAGGACAAAGAGAATTAAACAACTTCTGCATTCTGTCCAGAGGGGAGAGGGAGTGCAGGAGCGCAGAAACTTGGAATGGTCTGAATTCCCTTATGCTCTTTCGCGGTACACGCAAAAGGATACGCGCTAGGAGCTGAGGGCATAGAATGTGACCATGAAGAAGTTTATACAAGAAAATTATATCTGCCCTCACGCGACGGCAGCTAAGAGAAGGAAGCTGCAGTGAGTTACTCCGTCTGGGACGAGAGCTGGAAGTTTTGCAAGAAAACCGATGTTGAAATATGCGTAAAAACTTTAGCTGAACTCTGTCGATTTTTTCACAGTTCGACTGGCAAGTGCCGTTCCAAACAACAGACGCATATTCCAAAAGCGGCAAGCATATGGAGAGGTAGAGCTTTAAGAAAGGAAGTGGGGATCGAAACTCTCTCGAAAGCCTGCAGATGAAGCCGAGTGTACGCATAGCCCGTAGAGCAATGCGTTTTGTATGAGAGGAGAAGCTGAGGCTACGGTCGAAAAGTACGCCGAGGTCATTAATTTCATCAACCCTGGGCAGCGGCCTACCATTCACAGAATAAGAGTAGAGAAGACTGTGCGTTTTACGCGTAAATGAAACAACCTTGGTTTTAGATGAATTGAGAGTGAGCCCATTCTTCAAGCACCAATCAGAGAAGGCGGATATGTCAGATTGCAATGACAAGCAATCGTGAAGAGTATGTATTGCCTTGAACATTTTTATATCGTCCGCATAAAGGAGAAATGAGGAGTTTTTGACCACGGAGGAAACGTCATTGATAAAAACAGAGAACAGAAGCGGGCCTAATACCGAGCCCTGAGGAACTCCGCTGGTTGGAGTGTAAACAAATGAGGTCTGTCCATTTACACTGACAAAGCAGGACCGATCAAGAAGATAGTTGCGTAGGAGGGCTACAATTGAAACGTCGATCTCAAACAGCAGAAGCTTTTGAAGAAGTAATGAGTGAGTAACAACGTCGAAAGCTTTGCTCAAATCACAGTACACAGCGTCTACCTGACTCCTCTGAAGGACTTCAGCTGATGTATACGTCATAAAAGTCACAAGGTTAGTTGTAGTAGAACGACCTTTTATGAAACCATGCTGATTATGAATGATTACATTTTTGAGGTGGAAGGAAAGTACTTTGTGCAAAGCTAATTCAAAAAGCTTAGAGGTTGCACAAAGAAGAGAAATGGGGCGGTAGTTCGAAACATCAGATTTGTTTCCTGATTTGAAGACAGGGAAAACACGCGCCGTTTTCCACACGCGGGGAAAGGCAGAAGTTTTCAAACAGTTATTAAATATCGTGGTTAAAACAGGGACGAAGGTACTATTGAAGGCTTTTATTGTGGCGGCTGGAATGCCATCAGGTCCAGGGGATAAAGATGGTTTCAAACACTTAAGACTCTCACTTACTAACTTCTCGTCGAGAAGAACGGAATTATGTGCGCCAGCTGGAAGGCACACGGAGTCGAAAAGTGGAGATTTGTACACGGAGGAAAAGTGTTGAGCAAAGCCGTCAGCGACATTCCGAATTTCATTCCCATGAGAGTCAACTAAGTGAATATGACTATCAGATTTATTCGAACGCTTGCGAACGTATCGCCAGAATTCAGTAGGACGATTAGAGGCACTATTCTCTAAATAATCAAGATAGGACTCATGATCCCGCTTGTACAGGCGTTTGCAAAGGGAACGCAAGCGGCGAAATTCATCTGCCCATGTATCCAGCCCAGGGCGTTTCGCTTTATGGTGGGCCCGCTCCTTAAGTTTCAGCGCTGTTCTAAGTTCCTTGGAAAACCAGAACGGAAACTTGCTGCGAGTAGGAGTGTGCATAGGTATGTACTGGCGCATACCATTGAGAACTATTTCAGTGAAGCGACTGACTTGTTCGTCAACATCGCTGATTTCGCTTAAAACAGACCAGTCGACAGAAGAGAAGAAACCGAAGAGACCAACATAGTCGCCAAGTGCGTAAGCGAAACGGGGGGAATTCCCCGCACGATTTGAATTAGCAGAAGGTGGGACAGAAACCGAAGCCGTTATTAGAATTGGAGGATGAAATTTGTCACAGCGAGTAAGTGAGATGTCAGATGACGAGACTCGAACATTTTCAAAATTAGATAAACAAATGTCAAGAACATTACCACAACAGTTTTCAATTAAATTGTGTTGCTGCAAGGTGTTAAAAGCTATGAAATCTAAAAGCCGGTTGCACTTACTAACTACATAATGATTGTTGTGTGAATATGTAAAGGTATTCCAGTTAATACCTGGAGTATTAAAATCCCCTAAAATGAGCAGTTTGTGCTTGCTATGAGAAGTGATAACATAATCAATAGAATGTAGTACATCATCGTAGGCAGGAGGAGGCAGATTAGGGGAAATATAGAAAGCTGCCAATAAGAGTTTTTGATGTCGAGTTAAAGTGAGCTCTAACCAGACAGATTCTTCGATGGTTTCCAGGTCGGAACGCCGAACGCACTGCACGGAACTGTCAATAGCAATGAGCACTCCCCCTCCCTTTTGTTTAGAAGCTGATTCAGGGCGGTCACTTCGAAAAACAGAATAGTTATTAGGAAAGAAGTCACCTGAGTTAACTTCGCTAGACAGCCAGGTCTCAGTAATTACAACAGCCGAGTAACAAGAGGCTAATGCATTAGAAAAAAATACAGGTCCCTTAGTCCGAAGACCTCGGGCATTTTGATAATATATATCCAAGTTAGGGTTGACTGCGATCAACCGTCAACTCGGAAGGATGCAACATACCATCCAGGAGCTTTCCACGAAAAGCCTTGAAGATGCAGCCCGTAGGCCACATCGAAGGGTCAACAAGCTGATCGTAAAATTCCGCGCTGACTGTGAGGTGGAAGGACGAGTAGGAGTCATATTTCGTTTTCAACTGCCGGCAGGTTAGGGGGGTGACGTTCACGCACTTCAGATGGTTCGTCAGATAATAATAATAATAATAATAATAATAATTGGTTTTTGGGGAAAGGAAATGGCGCAGTATCTGTCTCATATTTCTTTGGACACCCAAACCGCGCCGTAAGGGAAGGGATATAGGAGGGAGTGAAAGAAGGAAGGAAGAAAGAGGTGCCGTAGTGGAGGGCTCCGGAATAATTTCGACCACCTGGGGATCTTTAACGTGCACTGACATCGCACAGCACACGGGCGCCTTAGCGTTTTTCCTCCATAAAAACGCAGCCGCCGCGGTCGGGTTCGAACCCGGGAACTCCGGATCAGTAGTCGAGCGCCCTAACCACTGATCCACCGCGGCGGGGCATTACCTGAAGTGGTTCACATTTCTAGCGCACCTCTTAGGCGTCCGTTCATGGATTCCGCGCCGTAGTTGGGTCGTTGGCGTTGTCGGCTTAGCCAGTGTAACATGCCACATGGCAACCGTTGCAGGTAGTTGCAGAGAGAACCGTCACCTGCCACGGCGAGAGCGGAGGAGTGGACAAATGGAAGGTGGCTTCCACGGGAAGATCTTAGAGGGTGGCTAGCAACGTGCCATCGTGCGAAGATTTTCGCTTAAACTTCGCATCATGGACTGTAGTAATTGTCTGCCCAGTTTTTTCTCATGTCCACCAACGATAACTCTGCCGCCGAAGCTATCTGCATACCTCAAAAACCTAATTTTTAAAATAAACGGCGCCCTTGTCTGCAGAAACTGCTGTATCTTTTGTGGTACTTCTTTTAGTGTTGCCGCTGGTGTTACCACTACTGCCATTAGTAGTTATTTTGTACGTTATAAGCGCGCTATGGTGTGCCATGGGTTCCGTCGCATTATTGCCTCCGCATCCGTCGGAACAATTACCGACCCGATGGGAGCACTGAATAGATTACGTTTGATGCTGCTGGCAGCGTCACAGAGCCCGCGATCAAGGTTCACTTGGTGGCTACATTTACTGGGCCCGTGGTGTGGGTCCTCCTGCAGCGACGTGGGTCTCGGATTCAGTGACCGTCGGAGCTTGAAGTTCGACCATCTCTGAGTGGACGAGCTCTTCCAATGCCCACGAGTGCTAGCTAACACGAAAAGCCAAAATCCAGCTTTCTTCAGCCGTTTTTTTTTCTTTCTTGGTTTTGGAGCGGAAGGAACGCGCCGTGTTAAGCGAACCATGTCCAACCGCTCTCGGTAAACGTTCGGGGCTTTTGCAGTCTCCATAAAGCGGTGTATGTCAGTATTACAAGGGTACACAAACCTGCTTGCTTTGGGGCCTGTTATCCGCCACTGGATTGGCTTGCTTGGGCGAGAGAGTATATAAACTCTGTTGCTGGCTTCTGCGAACCGTTCAGTGCACCCTGATCGAGTCAGCATCAGTTCGCCATGAAGACCCTCGTGAGTATCCGCAGTTGTGCCCCGTGTGTTTGGATATCCGCATAAGACCTCCACAACCGGCATCAGCTTAAACGGCGAATTGCTCCAAGCGACCCTATGGATTTCAGCGTAGAAAGTGCAATGGTGAAGCTGCCCGTATGCCTTGTGCCACACTTTGTTGCTAGTGAACAGAACAGCACAGTTGGCGCAAACAAATGGGACCGAATGGCGAAATGTGATCATCAAATATTCTCATTGCGCGAGAGCACCTTTGACTATGCGGGTTATGATTAGCTGGCATCAGCTCTACGTGGCACGTTCCTGGCAACGTAGATTTCCCTGCGGGCCTTTTTACGTGGTATAGTTCTGTGGTGAAAGCGATGACGGTAAATGGGAAATGATTGAAATGTATACCTAATTCTAGTACTTCTGTTGTTCAGCAAGGAAGTTGTTGCTGTAGTGCTTAATATTTCATTATCTATGAAAAATTCCGGCAACTAATATATACAATCTCGTCTGCTTGTATTCGCCGACTTCTGTTTGATTTATCGCGCATTCAAATCCTCTGACGACCACCGCGTCCTCCAACAAGACCATTGCATTATTTCTCCCCGGTTTTATAACTACCATATCACGCAAAACTTTCCCAAGTATAAAGCAACTCCTTTCAGCCTATGACGTTAAATCTGTGCGCTCATTGTTTTTGTTACTGAACCTATGTCAAAGGCCACATAATACATAACCACGGGTAATGTTGTGCTATCAATGTCATCAAGTCTTAGTTCCAGTGAAATTGTGGGCGAACTAGCACGAACTCCTCAGATTATTGGAGGCAAAAGTGCACTAGATACAGGTTAGCAGCGTGCAGGTCGGTGAGAGGAAACCTTTCCTACAAAGGCCACTACTATGTCTGCCAGCCGGTATCAGCAAACTAGATGGCTGGAAATCCTTGATTTCATTGGATTAGTTCGATGCAAGGTGGTTGCACCATTCTTACAGCAAGAACTGCACGTGCATCGTCAGGGCACCGTGTCCTCATTGCACACTACACCCACCTACCATCCAGCCTGCCTACCCTGCGCCCCTACATGCACTGTTCACCCCCTCCAGCTAACCTTGACTGGTTACGTCACCCGGGTACGCCGACACTCTGGGCAAAAAGCACTCACTAAAGCTTACCCGTGGCGCTAACTCGAGTGCACAGGGCATAAAAGCAACGGGCATATCCAACACCCTTGCCAAGAGTTGCTGATCACTCCGACTGGCATCCAGAATTCCTTATCTCTATAAAAATCCTTCAAAGATTAATGAAGTGATGAGGTACACAGCGCATTAAAGCGAGGTACTCCTTGTCGTCTTCCGAATGTGTCTTAAAAGGGCAAACTGCACTGCACTTTTAGCCAGCTGCTATAGTAATGTTACTAGAGAAATCGAAGTAGTGTATTCTCACGATGTATTTTCGTACAGCAAGATTGACACGCCTTGAAAGTGGTTCCACCCGTCCAAGCTGAGACAACTCTAGCCAATAGATTGTATGCTTACCCTTCTGTCGCACAAACGCAATTTTTTACGCGCACTGAAAGTCACATAGTATAAGACGTGGTGTATTTTGTAGATTACTTAGGACACTGTCCGCGATTCTCGTAATTCCAAGAATATATATTTATTGAGCTCAACTAAGGCATTCCCATTTTTTCAGCTTTGCGCCCTTGTCGTCCTGTGTGCTTTGGCTGCGGTCAACTCTGGCTTCCACGGAGGCTACGGCGGCTACAGCCATGCCATCACTCACCATTACGATAACCAGAGGGCGCACTACGGCTACGGAGGACACGGCGGATATGGCGGCTACGGAGGTTACGGTGGCTACGGGGGCTACGGCCGCGGCTATGGTGGATATGGTGGCTACGGGCACGGGTTCTACGGTTAGGTTCACCCACTTGTGAACAAAATCATATGCACGGGTGTGCTACAAATCGTGGCGCGAAAAAAATATTGACAATTTCCTCTGCTCGTGTCCTTGGTTAAACTGCCAGCGCCTTCTACTGTGGACTACATCATGTCGGCTGGGCACCGGAGGCTTTCCTGCGGCTGAAATCCTGGGACGTACGCTGACCACACAGGACAATAGGCCACAGACCGATGCAGCTGCCACTGCAGTAACCGCAGTGAACAAGTACCCAGAGGCCGCTCCGTTTCATCTGGGCACTCTCTCCTTTGCGACCTTCTGTCCCTTTATCCCCCTCACTTTCAAAGTAGCAGACCGGACCTGGCACGGTTAACTCCTCTGGTAGTTCCTAATTTGCTCCCTCTCCTTCCTCCTGTACGAAAGACGTGACTATGCAAAATAAAAAGGAAGACAGTTGCTATTGAATGTTCGAAAATGACTGTTTCTCTTAGATGCGCAGAAGTTTTGAAGGGATGAAAATATGATGGACTTTCTTTGCACTAAATAGAGGAGTAAACAGTTATACTTCATAACCAAAACCTTCCACACTCAACTGCCCGTCAGATGAGACGCTCCTTAAGTGGACATTAAATTGTGGGACGTGAGAGCTATAGTGGCGCATCTAGAGTTACAGTGGCGCCATTTCTAAGTGTATGGTATTAAGCAAGCCTGATAGTGGATGCACTTATGGAGACACGTGGTGGAACATGCTACAACCATCGTTAATCCTTCTTTGTGCTGGGAGATTTTGTAAAAAAAATCTTTGTATTCTTATTATTTTCTGAATAATACCGTAGCTTCGATACCATAGTCGACTGCCGGCTACGGTCCGTAGGGCTCAGTTCAGCATGAAAAAGAAATTGGTACGGGTTTAACGTAGGTAAACTGATTAGAAGTGCTAAAGCAGGTGTTCATTCTTAAATTGGAGGGGACATTTAAGTTCCTCCTTATGGATATGACGCGGTAGATTTAGTGGGTCAATGCCTATATATACAAAATTGGTCATTCTCTAATTAACATTCATATATGGCGGCGAGTCCTCATACCAATACCAGCGCAACGGCGCAGCAGTTAAGTGATGCGCCACTGCACTGGCAGGCCGATTTCTTTTATCACAGCCACCGGTAGAGCTTGTGCGACCCATGCTCCTTTTCTTGAGCAACCTCTCGCGCAGCTTGTGGGGCCCTCCACTGAACTTGCCCGAGCTTACGCGAGTTACTCGGGTAACCTCTGGTAGTAACTCGGCTTGCGATCGTAGAAGATCGTACAAGACAAGACCGTACGTACCTAGGTACGTACGGTGGCAAGATTCTTGGTCGGTGTTGGTGACTGTATGAGTGCTTTGGCACTAAAATGAATGGCAAGATTGTCGGCTATTAGTATAAAGTCCATGGGACCACCTACAAAAGTGTGTTAATTCATCAGTCTCCAGAAAGGCACGGCGCGGTAACTTTCACCTCTTAGGAGACATCACGATTGTTTTTCTACACCCGTATGCTTCATTAAATTTCTTGCTGTGGTGAAAAATTTCCAACAGTACATGCATTATGGAGACCAGGCACCTGTGAGGTGCCAAATGCATTATCCCCTATATTTAAAAAACAGGTCAGGGTAACAATAGCCATCGAACAGACCGCAGCAGTGGCCGAGTGGTTGAGCATCCGCATCGCATGCTGAAGGTGCGGGGTTTGATCCCCACTGCCGCCGGCTACCCATCGTTGATACAATAGGTACAGGCATTCTCTTGACCTGGTGCTCGGCTTATCAGGGGTGAAATGCTTGGAAAATGGGTCCTAGATGTCACCTTCAGTTCAAGAAAAAAACTTGTGCCATGGCGCTCTTCGGCCATAGATGTCCTTGCGCCATGAATATACATAATCATCAATAGCCATCGAAACCAAAAATACAAATAAATTCTAGTAAACACACATTAAACTAGTCAGCTGTGCGACGGTGACTGAAGCACACTGAATAAAGCCATAAAATACATTAGAATAGAAACGTGGTAGAGGTTTTGAAAAAAAAAAAGTCAGGCATCGTCCGCGCGTGTCAATAGTTCACAAAGGGCGACATCTCAATTTTAAGCATGCATATTCTGCGTATTGTATGTCGAAAATGACGATACATTAATAGAAAGCAAAAGCAGCGGACATTTTAGCTTCAGCGAAGGCTTCTGCTTGCCGGATGGCGAAAAGCGAAAGTTCGAAAACACGCGATCTGCACCTGAATGGTACGTTCACAAAGCAAAGCACACACATCTCATAAAGGAAATCTATTAATCAGCAAAATTGCCTAAAAGTGTGCTCATTATCGCCCTCATATTCAACATACCTCTTCTCTCCGCTGCAGCGTAACGAATTCCGTGAGTCCATTTTTATCGCCTTTCTCCACCCTTGTTTTTATCCTTTGGTATTACGATTCAATTTGCCAATGAGATTAACTTCCGCTTTCTCTCATACCCCTGCTCGCGCTCATAGCTCTTCCTGACATGCCTGTCGGTGCTTGACAACACACGACTATGATGACATGCAACCCAATTAGGCATTGAAGATTCAATGCGCGCAGTCTATCACGTGCAATGGGTGCTGTTACTGACTCTAATGTGCGAATCGAAACCGAATATTGGAAAGCGAGAATACGTATAATAATAGAGAGAATAGGTGCAATTCAAGAATATGAGCATCAAGCTACAATTGTGCAGCAATGAATGACGCTTTGCTCTTTTATGCACTGTTATGTGATTTGAAAACCGTAGGAAATTTATTTAACGTTTTGTATGATATCCTTAGCCTATAGATCACAGTCTTAGCCGCTAATGCAGTTTAAAAGTGAACACTGCGAAACACAACAGAAAATTTGCCTGCCGTAAGCAACGTATCAAAATTATCGTTTAAATAAATTTACGCTAACAGGCCAACTAATTAGAGTGCAAGTGACATAATTTATTTTGACCTTTACTAAAGCACTGACGGAACACTGAAGTCACGTAGCACGTGCATGCTCAGAGAACCTAATATCCAAGGGTGCTTTTCTAAAGAAGCAAGTCTAAGCCAATAAATTTCTCAGCGACAATGTCAGTGTTGTGAGGTTAGAAGTGCAAGAACCACTTTTAATATGGAAGCCGCGATTAGCATTCATAGCAGAGTTCACGCAGAAAAGAGCTCAGAATATTAGACTTCAAGGCTTACTTTAAAACCTTTTTGCTGATGAATTTTGATCAATTTTCAGTCGAATTCAATGGTTGCATATATTTAGTTGTCTCTTAATTATTCACCTCAACTATTTTTTGCACTCTTCTTCATCGAGTTCCTCTCGGTGCTAATGCGACAAAAATTATAATAATTCCAGAAATGCGATTGTAATTGCAGGAGGCAACGAGTTCCGCAGTGTTATGCAAGCGAAACAAACTATGTTTCTTGTGATTAGTAGGAGCTTCAGGGAGTAACTTTTGTAACAAAAATCTGTTATGGTTAGGAATTTTAAAGACTGTCTCTGGATATTAGACCGACCCTGCGGACAACTCCATAGCAAATTCTTCCGAGTAAAATAGATGCTTTCCAGCTGCCGTGGTGGATCAGTAGTTATGGCGCTCGGATGCTGACCAGAAGGACGCGGGTTCGATCCGGGCCGCTGCTGTCGAATTTCGAGGGAGGCGAAATTTTAGAGGCCCGTGTACTGTTCGACGTAAGTGCACGTTAAAGAACCCCAGGTAGTCGAAATTTCCAGAGCCTTTCACTACGGCGTTCCTCAAAGCCTTAGTCGCTTTGGGACGTTATACCCTCACAAACCATAAATGATAGCAGATAAACAATTAGATACAAAAGGCATCATGAGCAACAAATTCTGATGCTCGCGGAACACAACGAAAACTTGTCCAATTAGTTTATAAAACGGCGATGTGCGATTGCGTCGCATGCACATGATGCCAGGATATCCGGTGAGTACAGTCTACTGTGTGGCGTGACAAGTTTTTCGTGGGAGAACTAGACTGCAAAGTAACACACAGTCACAGCGATGAGCTTGTTTGAATGCTCAACTCACGCTCAAACCGCGCGTACAATGTTTAACGCAAAAGCACAAGGCAATTAAGAAAAGCTAGAACGCGGGACGGAGTTTTGCAGCCGACAAACTACACGCCTTATTTCCATGGCTAGGAATATAAAAGAGTTCAAGTTTATTGTTATTGCACGTACAAGAAACGGGCTTACATATTATATGCAGCATCAGGAGGTCCCAGAGTGAGAAATTGCCAGGGGTCCTCCTATCATTAGTGGGTGCATAAGAGTACAGCAAGTAGAGGGCGAACAAACAAACAAAAACAAACAAACAAAACAAAAAGAGCAGACTGCTTCTCCAATACTTCCGATCGTTGAATGTAGAAGAGCGGCATTGCAGGGTTATTGCATACAGCTTAATTGTTGTTTTTAATTGTTTTTGGGGGGGAAAGGAAATGTCGCAGTATCTGTCTCATATATCGTTGGACACCTGAACCCCGCCGTAAGGGAAGGGATAAAGGAGGGAGTGAAAGAAGAAAGGAAGAAGGAGGTGCCGTAGTGGAGGGCTCCGGAATAATTTCGACCACCTGGGGATCTTTAACGTGCACTGACATCGCACACAGCTTACGGTTGGGAAGGCAACTACGGGAACTTCGAGCATTATTGTACAGCCTTCCAAACTGCTGGTCAGCACCTTATCACGGCAATAAGCGTGCAACACGGCGAGGGTTCAAAGACGCGCACGAAAGGAGAGCGGCGTCTGCTACGATGTTCCGATCACCAGGACACACGCACTGTCACAATATCTGTTGGCAAAAAACCGGCGGGCAGTAGATCACATGTGCATGACTAAGATGTGACACTGGCAATGGTTTCCATTTTCCGCTGTATTTCCTTCCTTTATTTTTCTTATTTTAACTCTGTTTTACCAGCGCGGCCTCCCGTAGTAGGAAAAAAAAGAGGGAAAGCACGTCTCAGTGTCACATCTTAGTCATGCACATGTGCTATACTGCCCGCCGGTTTTTTGCTAAGAGATGCTGTGGCAGGCCGTGTGTGCTCATGATTGGAACAGCGTAACAGATGACGCTCTCCCTTCGTGCGCGTGCGTGAACTCTCGCTGTGCTGCACGCTTAACGCCGTTATAAGACACTTATAAGCAGTTTGGCCGACGCTAGCGCTATATTATTAAAAATTAGGAAGGCTGTACTTAGTACACAAAGCTGACACTGGTATTACTGAAATCTATGCTGTTCTGACAGCAACGCATTGACAATGTGTTTTAAAAGTTCTAGGAGAACCTATTGTTTGATCCATATAGAAAACAAAAGTAGCGCTTTATTGTCCAGATTAGAGATTAGGAAAAAAAAAACGCTCAAACAAAGCGACACCTCGAAAATGAGAAATGCAATACTAAGTATAGGAGTAAAATTTGCACGATAATTATGCAGCATGCAAGTTTGTCTCACCACACGAGATAGTGGTCCACGCTCGTAGCTGTAACCAATAACATACGTTGAAAGATGCCACTTGATGCCCAATAATGCTACTGTAAAAATTTTTCAGCACCTTTTGGTAAAAAGCCCCAGATAACTGCGAAGAAAATTATTTACTACGGTTTTCTTTCACGAATATTCATACCAAGGAATTGCGAACAAAACCATAGTTAAGGTTTGTTTCTTCGGGCTCCACAACAGGTGCCCCACCTTCCGAGACGGTATAACAGACGAGATCCGGCAACAGTTGACTGAAGGAAGGAAAACTGGAACCTTATACAGGAATTTACATATTTACAACGGAATAAACAGCAAGCACGATTACATAGAACTGGCTAAGGGAAAATCTTCCCTCATTGGCATCGCCGAAGATGCAAGGGGTCTAAATCTAGCTCAGAACCGCTCTTCCAGGCTCCGCGGCCCGGTTTTAAGGACCCAGGAGCCTCTCCCATTTCTTGCATCACCAAATCTCAACAAACTAACACATGATTGGTTTACAAACTCTATGGCACGCCTTCCCGTTTCGGCAAGGTTCTAAACCCTCTCCCTAAAACACAGAGCACGAAAGGAACATCAAAATAGCTATAAGAAAATGTATTTCCGGGAATGGTCTCTTGAAATGATTGGCCCGCCAGGTTTATGTGCCACGCCCCATACGTCCACAGTAGTACTCCAACTCTCTCCCTCAGAAGAAGAAAAGCAACAACAACCACACAACCGTGCCCACGCGTGCAATCGGTTTCGTCGAAGCTCGTCAACCCTGGCGTCGTTCCGCAATTAGAGCTGTCATCGGACTCCGTCGGGGTGCTTCCGCTGTGTGCCACTGTCCGCTCGGTCCAGACTTTCCAGGGGGATTAGCGTTCTCGTGGCTTCAACACCGATACTCGTTCGTTGGGGTTGTTTCAAATCTAGCTGCCGCGGACCATCCGTCATTCCCATTGTTGTCCTCCTTGACAAGAATACTGCTTTTCAAGATCTTCTCACGAGATGCCCTTCGCAAGGTCGCGTCGCGTCCGGTGGCAGCTTCCAGCGTGAAACAGTGCGAGGACAAAAGCGCGCGGCCGTCGCTGTCAGGGGTGCTTGACCCCAAGACGGGCACTCCTCAGCGCGCCCAGCCGCCTCCCGTCACCGAAAAGGGGGGGGGGGGGGGTGGTTCAAAGGAGGCTGCCGCGGGGAAGTGCCGAGACTGGGCAACTGGCCCTAATGACTCCGCGGATCATCCGATCCGATTTTTTTCTATTCACCTTTTTGCTATCGTCAAAAGCATTTCCCATTGGCTTTCTATGGCAGTCTTAACTGTTCGATGCGATCGATGGAAACACTTTAAAAGGAAGAGTTATCGACATGTCAGAATAATGAACCATTCATTACCTTCAATATTTCCATAAAAGTGTCTTAAAATTTTGCAGTTTTAAAAATTTTTGCCCGAGAAAGCTAGACTTGTCGACTCTGCTTCAAAAACATTTTTTGCACTTTAGCATTGCTAGGCGCGAAATATTCTGCTAAAGCACAGTTTTTTCCAGGTGGACACCACCGCCATGTATACCTGAAACAGCGATTGAGGTGTTCACTGACCCAGGGAGCCAGTTATGCGCGTCTTCAACTGTTTCATCGTCAGTGCCAATTTACCCAATATACGCCGGCGGCCTATGCTCCAGTGCCGCGTTTCTGCAGCAATGCTGTCAACGCCAACGCTTATTGCTCAAGTGCCGCGTTTCTGCCACAACGTCGTCCACGCCAGCGCACATCTCTTTGTCAGTACCGCTCAACGTGCGATATTAGATTGATAGTAGTAATAGTGGGCGAAGACGATGTGCGATATGCATAGCGCGAGAGTGCGTTGTAGTTTAACACGAATCATGTTCGGCTGATTTGTGGTTTCTGAAAATTTTACTGAGCGCTCCTCTTTACTGGGCTTTATGCAGGAAGTTTGTACTTCTGAGGATTTCCTGACGGTACGCTTTTCTAAAGAGTGCTTATTTTCTGTTTAGCGTAAGAGTCTGTACAAGGATTTGATAACAACGCTCTTTCCACCGCCATTGTATCGTTCTGTGTACTTTGGCCTCAAGGGTCATAATGTGTTAACGCGAGTGTGCAAGATGCCGATCCCT
Organism: Amblyomma americanum; assembly: GCA_030143305.2. NCBI lineage: Eukaryota > Metazoa > Arthropoda > Arachnida > Ixodida > Ixodidae > Amblyomma > Amblyomma americanum. Next base: position 73,074 of record JARKHS020008991.1, on the reverse strand, counting down.
CCTTGCACAAAAACGTTCTTTTACAAATTACACAGCGAAGCTCTACTTGTTAACACATGGTTGCATAGGAAAAACATTTTTGGGCCTTCTGTTAACTGCCGCCTGTGCAGTTTACCTGAAACCGTTGTACACTGTTTTAGTAACTGCAAGTATGCGATTTTGTTTTTGGATGTGTTGCACAAGACGCCAAAGAAAAACTTTGTTTTAAATTCCTAGTGTTCGTTACCTCGCGGCTGCTCAACCTGGTTACGAACCGTGTGACATGTTTTTCCTGAATGCACTTCATAGCCTGTGGAAAACGCGCATGCTGGACCACAAGGCTGAATCTCTTGCTTCAGCCAAAAGCCATCTCAGCCGAGTGAAGCTCCTACTCAGGGCAATTTATGATGAGAGGGACCTTCTACCGGACTGGTTTCCGCTGGTGATGCGGTGTCTGTCTTCGCCGCCTTTAAGGCTCTGATGTTTTTGTATAGCTAGCTAGCGCAGTGCCGTAACTATAGCTGCGTGCTTTGTAAGTGATCTGTATACATCCCCTTTTTGTACATACACAACCTCGTGTAGTAAATACAATGTGAAAAAAAAAATGCGGCGATAGCCTAGTACTTTCGCGCAGTGGCCAGTGAAGCAGATGTGTCCGCGCCCCGCTCTCCGCGCCCCGCTGGTTTCTAAAAGGTTTTTCGTGCGACACTCAACTAGCCTTGTTTGTTAACGACTTAAGCTCCAACCTCGACCTTAACATTCCAGTTGACGCTCTGTTCCCTAATTTTGAAAAGGCCTTCGACAAAGTTCCTCATAAGCGGCTCTTTCTAAAACTTTCACGCCTAAATGTTAATTGCTTTGTTTTGGAATGGATTCGGAACTTCCTTACTAACCGACAGCAGTTTGTTTTAGCTAATGAGCGTACATCTTCTTATGCTTCTGTTCTGTCTGGGGTGCCACAAGGCACCGTCCTGGGGCCTCTTTTCTTCCTTATTTATATTAATGACTTACCAGCTAACTTGTGTTCTAACCTGCGCATGTTTCCAGACGACTGCGTTATTTACCGCCCAATAACCAACAGTAGTGACATCCAACTCCTACAATCCGACATCGACTGTGTAATAACCTAGTGTAACGAATGGCTAATCTCTTTAAACGCGAAGAAAACATCTATCCTTTCATCGACGTCGCTCCCAACCTACTTCAAGCTACTCAATCTCCAATTCCGAAACCACTGCTGTAAGGGAGTACAAATACTTGGGTGTTCCTTTAACCCCCGATCTCAATTGGTCACATCACGTAACGCAGATTATTAACGATGCTAATCGTGTTCTCGGTTATTTTCGCCGAACCCTTCGCCTAGCTCCTCCATCAGTAAAGTTGTTAGCTTATTTAACATTCATTCGTCCCAAACTGGAATACGCATGCGCGGTTTGGGACACCTATCAAAGTAACCTTTCTAACTTACTGGAAGCAACACAAAACCGCGCAGCAAGATTCATCCACTCGGCCTATTCCTATCATGTAAGTGTCACTGAACTAAAACATAATGCTCATCTTACAAACTTGGCAGACCGCCGTACTATTGCAAGACTACGCCTTTTTCATAAATTTTACTATAACCCCATGACCAAATCTATTATCAGCCCTGCCCACGGCATCTCCAGCCGCACGAACCACCAGAAGGCCATTTACCCTCCCCCTGGCCGGACTAGTTCTCACCTGTCATCATTTTTTGTCCGCACTGCAAAGGACTGGAATGACTTGCCCAACACCGTCGTACTTCACTACGACCCATCATCATTTAAAAAATCCATCGAATCAACCATGTGCCCTGAGGTCCACTCCCTCATGTAATACCCCTTTAATGGGGCCTTCGAGGTTGTAACAAATAAATAAATAATTACTAGTTGCGGATATTTTTTGATTACATATTAATTTCACTTGGCAAGCTTTACTTTAACCCGCCAGAGAATCTTCTCCATCGATACCACGGTCTGTTGGGTGTCGGTATCACTGGTTGCGACTGCTGGTACTAATCATAATATTAATCACAGGAACCCTGCGAGGGTCCTTGCACCATAATGTCATTCATCATGCTTTTCTCCCCGCACTCCCGGCGTGGGCAAAATATAGTGCTATGCTATTGCCGGCATACGCTTTATGTCTACATCAAAGCGAGACCAACAAAGAAATAGAAAGCAAGGAACTATACGCCAGCAAACAACGTAGTCCTTTCATTGTTCACATCGTTCAAGGAACCCTTGTAGGCTGCACTTGACGGTGCTTGGCCAGTCGTAAACTTGAAGCTTGCGGTCCCTCAGCTACATAATTCACGTCCAAGCCACAAGAACTGCAGTCAGAGGATAATGGGCGTCCTGGCCGTCAGATGGGTTCCGACCATATCCCCCACATCGCCGGCAATAATAATTAATAATAATTGGTTTTTTGGGGAAAGGAAATGGCGCAGTATCTGTCTCATATCTCGTTGAACACCTGAACCGCGACGTAAGGGAAGGGATAAATGTTATGCTATTGCCGGCGACCTGCCACGGTGGCTCAGTGGTTAGGGCGCTCGGCTACTGATCTGAAGTTCCCGGGTTCGAACCCGACCGCGGCGGCTGCGTTTTTATGGAGGCAAAACGCTAAGGCGCCCGTATACTGTGCGATGTCAGTGCACGTTAAATATCCCTAGTTCGTCGAAATGATGATGATGATGGCCTCTGGCTGAATGGCACGTCGAAATTAACGAATGAATGGTGAAATGAATGAATGGTCGAAATTATTCCGGAGCCGGCCCTCCACTACGCCACCTCTTTCTTCCTTTCTTCTTACACTCCCTCCTTTATCCCTTCCCTTACGGCGTGGTTCAGGTGTCCACCGATATATGAGACAGATACTGCGCTATTTGCTTTCTCCCCAAAACCAATTATTATTATTATTATTATTATTATTATTATTATTATTATTATTATTATTATTATTATTATTATTATTATTATTATTATTATTGCCGGCGATGTGGGCGATACGGTCGGAAACCATCTGACGGCTAGGACGCCCATAACCTTCTGATTGCACTTCTTGTGGCTTGGACGTCGAATTAAGCAGCTGAGGGACCGCGAGCTTCCACAGCCTACGACTGGCCGAGCACCGCCAAGTGCAACCGACAAGGGTTCCTTGGACGATTTGAACAATGAAAGGGCTACGTTGTTCGCTGGCGTATAGTTTCTTGATTTCTATTTCTTTGTTGGTCTCGCTTTGATGTCGACATAAAGCGTATGCCAAGCGATCCGTGTCACTCACTGCACTCAGTGTAAGCGTTTTGGCCCTTTCGAGTGTCCGCAAACAGGTAAGCGCTGGGATCACGAGGGTATGTAGGTTTGCCCTCTGTGTGAGCTGCTAGAGTCGCTCGCTAGGGCTAGGTGGTATATATAAGTCGATTAGAAGGCTTCAGCAGTATGCCTTCACCAACTCGCCAGCAGTGCACTATGAATACCGCTGTGAGTATCAGCTGTTGTGCTTCCTGTCTTTAGATACCCTCATCCCACTGAAATTGAAGCATTGTGACGCTCACAGTGACTTCCGAGTGATTAGAGACAACAGCGGACTCTTTCTTTTGCTTGTCTGTGCTGCTTCTTGTTAGATGAGTACAAATAACGTCATTTATTGCCTCAGGGCATAAAGGGAGTTGGGAAGGCAGCAAGAGAAAGAAAAGAGTGGGTGGGTGTTAGATGAGTACAGATCATCTGGGGACACTATTGGCGCCGAGTGATTACCGCTTTTTACTGATTTATATTTTACAAACGTAGCGGAATTCATCATCAGCAGTATTTTTTTAGAGACAAATAATGAAATAACAGGTAATGCAGTTAGCAAGCACGAGGTAAATCACGTAGTATTTCTAAAGCATATCAAAGGCAAATATGTTTTGCCCGACGCCTGTGAACTTTGAGCTAACTAATGGCTTGAAGTTATCGATACTTCTGTAGGTCTTTATCTTAGTGGACTGACACTATTCATACTGAACTGTGATGGAGTGCTTCTAATTAGAGTTTGTCATTCCGACATATGGAATATCTTGCCTCCCACAAGATAAACGCGGTGATTTGTAATTGTCGGCATTTTCAGGTGACGAACTGGCTTCAGATACGAATTATTTAGTATTTTGTTTGTGTTGGCCTTCTTGTGCTGTGAGTTTTGGGCAGAAGTAACTAAGGACTTCTCGTTTTTCAGCAATGCATCCTCGTTATCCTGGTGGCCCTAGCAGCGGTGAACGCTGGCTACCACGGAGGCTACGGTCAAGGTTACGGCCATGGAGGCTACAGTCATGCCATTACTCACCATTACGATAACCAGAGGGCGCACTATGGCTATGGTGGATACGGCGGCTATGGAGGCTACGGTGGCTATGGTGGCTACGGTGGCTATGGCGGATACGGAGGTTATGGCGGCTATGGAGGATACGGCCGCGGCTACGGCGGATACGGTGGCTACGGTTATGGGCACGGGTTCTACAGCTAGGCTCCAAGCTGTGAAGGAAATTTTATGTGCTGGTGTGCGACAACTGCTGCTATGAGGAAATCATTAAACATCTCGGAGTGTGTCTGCACTTCGGCGTTAAACGCCAGATACTGCGGACTGCTATAAATCTACTGAACACCAGACCATTTCAAACGACAAAAGTCCTGGGACCTCGGCCACCGTGGTTACCGCCACAGGGACCAATACAACGGCCGCTGCAGTACTTGTAGTGTGTTACTAGCGTTCAGATCTGAGAAACCACTTGGAACCCATGAGAATGCACCTATTTGCACGCTAATACTTTGTGTGCTCTCTGCCGTTTGCTCTTGTTCCTCTTCCCTTCTCCACGTGCATGGTAGAAATTGCTTAGTCTGGTTAGCATCCCTACCTTCTTTTCATCTGTTCACTCTCCCTCTTCGTGTACAGAAGACATAATACGCAGAATAAACGCTTCTTCGCCGTGGAACCCTTGAACAAGACTGCTTTGTTTTTTATCTGAAGCGCTTCTTTATGTTACCTCTTTGTCGCTTTCTTCTTTCACTCCACCCTCCTTCCTTCCCTTGCGGAATGGTTCAGGTGTCCTCCGAGAAGTGAGACAGTCACTGCTTCATTTCCTTTTCTGGAAACCAGTCTTTAACGTTTTTTGATGGTGAACTGAGGAGCTCCATTCAATTATTGCTCTGAATAAAAATTGATCCCTTTGTTCTTTCTGGTTGTATTAACGTCTCTCCGGCAGTAAAATAATCTATTTATGGCTGAGAAAATTGTATTTAAGAATTTTCCCGCCAGTATATTTTGAACTAAGTACGTATACACCGAAGAGTATTGATTCCCACCGTTTTGTAGTGAATGATGGTGTTGCTTTGTCCGTGGGATCCAAGCGAAAAGCGGTGCCTATACGCAGGAGTTTTACTCGCGAATTCGGCCGGTATTGACACCTGTATTTCATTATTATATTTTTTTGCTAGTTTACAAAAGCTCCGCTTTTTGTGCGAGTTCTTCCTCTGTGATTGCAGCGCAGTGCCATATCGATGCAAGCTAAAGTAAATATTTACTGAGGTTGCGTGTAGGCTCGCGCCTTTTACAGCGATACGTAGAAGAGAATTTTCTTCGCTTTTTATGGTGTGATGTGGCAACATACCTGGACGGAAAGATCCCGCGTTCACCTGCTGCACAATTACAATACCACTGAAATCTAGGCCTGTGCAATAAGGTAATTATGAGCCAGAGTGCGGGTGCTCATTTGTTGCCTCTGGTCATAAGGTCCAGGTGGATCTAAAAGCTGGTGCACTCATAGGAAAGGTGAAGAATTCTGTGCAGCTAAAGCTCTCGCTTCGTCACTGCGGTGGAGGAGGCAAGTCTGAAGCTCTTTTGAGAAAAAAAAACAGCTATTAAGCTTGAACAGTGACACTTCTTAGCCGTAAACGAACGTTTATTCTACGAAACCTAAACACAGAAAAAAACATATTCAAACGCATCCAACATCGGCATTGCTATTATCGTTACCAGGCCCCCAGTTATCACTGCAATAGAATGAAAGCTTACCCGAGTTCAACTTGCACTGCTCCAATCCGCATCATGTCTTCAGGGTATGCCTATTTCGTTTTTACATCTGACTGCATTTCGTAAATAATAGAATATTTGTGCCGATGCTTTACTCAGGCTGCGGATCAGTTTTTGATATACGTTTCTTCAGGGCGCCCCCAAACGGCGGCACATGGGTGCTTCTCGCGTTTGGCAGCCACAAGGGTCGGGGTCAAACCAGCGAAGTCGTGTTCAACAGGAAAAACCCATAGCTACTAAGCTACCCAGGCGGGATATATCGTAGCTGATGATTACAAGAAAGGGCTGACGAAACAGGTATGGTGAGTGCGTGGTCGGTGGGTAACTACAGACAGAAAGAGATTTTGGTATATGATGTGCAGGCTTTAACGCTCCAAAGCTTTATGTGGATATGTGGATTAACCAGGACGCTGGGGGGGGGGGGGGTTAGTGGACTACTTTCGGCTACCCAGGGGAATCTGTTTTCCACCTGGCCTCTAAGAAAATGCTGCAGCTGAAACCAAGGTTTCATCCCACGCCCTTGGCCTCAGCAGCATGAAGACAATTCACTGAGCCACTGCAGCTGATATTAGGATATTTTTCTCATAAATTTCAAGTTGGATGCGCCATTAAAGCGCTATGTAGTGCCCTTGTAGCGCTTGGCGCTGAAGTTGTTACTTCTCGCATCGAACTCATAGCACTTAAAGGTGCACTAAAGAGGAATCTGAACTCATCTTTTTACCGCGGGAAATCTATCTGCACGTTCCGGGCATTCTTAGAAACTTCAAATTATTATCCTCTGTGGCCGAGTTCTCTAATTAAATGGGATTAAACGTGCCGGCTCCCGCCTTTTTTTTTTTAAATGAACGCGGTAGGTAGGCGGAGTCAACCAACGCGCGGAGAGCCTTCCAGCCAGTCCCGGGCGGTTTCGCTTTCGCTTTTATTTCGTTATTTAGGTTTCTGTGAATGAACAATTTCAGTCACAGACAATATAGCCGCAAATTATGACCACGGAAATAAAAATACACGTGAACTCTTTGACTTACGTATCCCTCCGCCGATAGCAGAGCGGCAAGCTGCCGCGGGAGTGGCTGACGCGTTGGTTGACTCCTTCTACCTACCGCGTAGAGTTCGAAATAACGGCGGGAGCAGAGATGTTTAATCCGATTCAATTAGGGAATTCGGCCGCATTGGACAATTGTTCAAAGTTTCTAAGAATGCCCGGAACGTGTAGATAAAGTTCCCGCGGTAAAAAGAAAAGTTCAGATTCCTCTTTACTGCACCTTTGAGGTATAATTTAATACTTGGACGGAAAGTTTTACTGCACGCAAATTTTCTCGAGTTTGCGAGAAGTCCCGCGGTGTGTAGAAAGCAGGTTCATAGATTTTTAGTGCGAAGGCACTAATCCGGTGGTTGAGGCCTGAGAAAAATCGTCTAACGTCTGTCTGTCTGTCTATCTTTGGACGAACAAGAAACAAAACTTTGGGTCCAAAAACTGTGTCCACATCATGACGTGAGTCTGATGTACGGATTGCCAATATTGTCAACCCCATGGGGCGGCCAAATTTGCTGGAGCTGGAATCGACGACGTAGTAAATGACAAGCATGGCGATTAACTCGCTTGAAAACTCCGCACACGCACAAACTCCGCGCCTAGCTCTCAATCGGAAGCCACAATACGGCTGTTGGGAAACCTAAACACGGAGAGCGTTCGGAGCCGACCCGCGAAATACTCGCCTCTTCTCTTGGCTAGGAGTGTGATGGAGCACACTACTGCCTCACTTCGCCAGCCTTTATGAATGCGGAAGATCGCCTTTGCCGGTCCACAACATACCGACCGATGTGGAAGAGAGCAAACGTAACTACGTGCATCTTCAGCTCATTAAAAGGCGCGAGCTCTTTGGGCATCTCACATGCCTACGAGTAGTAAAACCTCACACAAAATGGCTGCAGAACTTTAATGGCATCATCTTCAAGCAGTTTCAGGCATTGTGTTTGCAGAGAAAAAGGGTACGCACCGGCTCAAATAACTTTGAAAAACACCTGAAATGTGGTGCGTACCTATATGCCAGTCTTACTAAAACATTAGAAAATTTGCTAAAAAATTGAAAAAGGCTGTGTTAACTATGATGAGACTGTATTATGAAGGAAAGACTCAGAAGGTCAACAATTTTTCAAATTTTATTTTTCCCGCCAGTATGGACTGCGCAAACTGTACACTCGCCATTAGATATATCAGCGAACGAAAAAAAAAAAAACGCTGGATGGATTTTTTTATTGTTGAATACTGTTCGGCTCGCTAAAATATGGCACCTAGGTGCCATACTTGTTCCTAGGTGCCCCGTTGCATGCTTCCCAGCACTTGTAGCAATTAGGACCACATGTGGACGATATGTGTGTTGCTGGAAGGCAAGCTGGTTAATACAGGGCTACAGTATAACTGAAATGATTGCAGTTCTGGCGGGTACTCAGTAGCGCAGTGCTTTAAATGTTCCAAGAAATCCGCTAGCTTGCTGCCTATACGAGACGAAAGCAACTTCCATGCTAGCAGTGCACTAAGAACGAGGCACAAGAAGTACGACGGGACGCGTCGCCTCGTCCCACCGTACTTCTTGTTCTTGTGGTGCCTCGTCCTTAGTGTGCTGCTAGCATGGATACTAACCAACTAGCCCCACAAAAAGTATTGCTTCAAAGCAGCTTGTCAACTTGACTGAATTAGAGAGGCTGATTATCTGAGCATGATATCCTCGAACACGATTACATTACATGATTACATGAGCATGATATCCTCGACGCAACATGCTCGTATGATTTACCCGATAATTACACAACCCAGACGTCAGTTTCACCAAATATCGTATTGGCCTACGCCAGTGGTTGTAACCAAACACGGACGTTGCAGCATGACACGTGAGGCACCAGAATGTGGTAGTAAATACCGTTGAGATTAAAGAAATGCGACAGGTATCCGTGAAGAAAGTAATATTAGTGCGGTTTTCAGGTGTAACGGGGACTGCATGCTTGATATAGTGCGCAGTGCTACAGTAAATTATCTACAGCGCGCATACTTCTCTACAGCATGAGCTCCCAGTCATTGTGGTCAGATACCATCATCATCATCATCATCATCATCATCATCATCAACCTGACTACACCCACAGCAGGGCAAAGGCCTCTCCCATGTCTCTCATATTAATTCTGCCCTTTCGCCAGCTTCTTCTTGAGGCATAAGGGTGTGCAAAAGCTATGCAAACTATGAACTCAATGAAAACAAAAACGCTGCAGAATATTCTTTCAGATTCAAGGCCTGACATCCGAGGATTGTCATAACACGATTCAACGTTCGCAATTAACTGTCCGCGCAACACAGATAGGTGCGCAGAAACACATGCCTTATGACATTTAAGCTCGCAGGGGCTGCTCTATAAACGCCCACTAATCTCCAGCTGTTGCACACTGTACATTAGGAGGGAAACCTACAAGGATATTATATAGAAGAATAAACATCATGTTCATAACACTGTCCTTCACACATTATTATCGTTGGCACGTTTTTACGTCTAAAGATTTGGGCGCCAAGTGCCTCATAAGCGCCGCTGGCAGCATATGTCAATTGCTTATTATTATTATTATTATTATTATTATTATTATTATTATTATTATTATTATTATTATTATTGTTATTATTATTATTATTGTCATCATCATATGTAGCAACTGTGATTTCTTGCGCCCAGCGGATATATGACATAAGTGTCTCATAACTGCATTCAGCATATGTTTATTACTTTCTTATTAATAGCGTATGTAATAAAACCCCTAGTTCAAAATGAGCGGCACGATACTTGTTATATACAACTGAGCTTAAAAGCTCATTTTCCATGAAAGCGGCGTCAAGTGATAAGCTGAAAACATGTTCTGTAATTTTGTTGGATCCCAGCGGCCTTCGAGTCCCCTAAATACGTTTGACGTGGAGCTAACATCGAAGCTCGACTTCTGTGATTCTCATTTGCGTTCATTTGTGTCCTGCTGCTGCTGCTGCTGCTGTTTTTGCGGCTTCCAATTTTATTAACCCTAATAAGAATTCTGCGAGCCTACTTGCAGTTTCATTTACCGGGTTGCTACAAAAGAATCCCTCAGCAATGGCTGGCAACACGCACACAAACCTTATACCATTCTCTTACGCTGTGTCCGGTGATGCAGACCGTATAGTGCCTAAAAACGCTTTGCGGGGGCGCTCGAAGCTCGGAGCTCGGATTCATCAACTGGCGGATCGTGAACTTCGAAAATCGCCGACTGGCTAGGCACCCCCAAGTTGCTGCCGACGAGTGCTGACCTGTGCGAACAATGAAACCGCCACTGTTTTCTGTAGCACTGCATTTTGTTTACTTTTCCTTTTTTTCTTTTCATTCAGCGAGCGCATGTCAAGGGAACCATGTCATTCTGCTTTGGACGAATGTGTTGGTCTTTTCGGGCGGCCATAAACTCGTAAGCGCAGGTATTATAAGGCTATCTTTTCTTGCTCTCTCCGTAACCTGTTATTCACCGCTGGAGTCGCTCGGTAGGGCTAGGCAGTATATAAGTTCATTCGCGGACTTCACCTAACAGTGCAGTGCGCTTTCGCCAGTTCTCCAGAAGCTAACTATGAAGCCCGTCGTAAGTATCCCCATTAGGACACGGTGCCTTCGTTTATCCGCATCATATCTATGAACTTGGCATTGCATGTATACAGAGCGCCCATTGTCCCTAGTGAACAATTGGATTTCATCTCACTTCGCAACTGCGACGTCCGCAATGATTTTAGACCGCCAAGAGACATTAGGAGATCGCAACTTGCCGATGTTTCAGACGCAGTGCACCCGACCAAAGCCGCAGTTTAATCCACCGGCTTTAAGGCGTGTTCGTGCTTTTGAGGTTTTAGAATTACACAAGGCATCTTGAGTTACTATCAACTGAGTGGGTCTGTGGATTTTTAAATTTTGCATTGCGCACGGATAGAAAAAGTCATTATGCGCATAAATACCTCCTTAGGATCTGTAAAGCAATGAGTAACGCATCTCATGAGTAAGAGATGAAGAATGCAAGGTATTTGTTAGTGCATTGAAAAAATGATAATTGAACTGCGTGGCTCACAGGAGAGTTTAAGCAGCACAGCAAAATAATTAGGAATATTAAAGCATTCTTATAATACTATTTTTTCACATACTGGTGATACACTGCTATGCTTCCATGTTCAGCGAATTATTCAAGCCGAGGGCTCATCCCTTGAATTGTCAAGGCTTATGACGACTCAGTCTTGCACGTTCCTTAGAATACTGCTCGCCCAGTCCTCGTGCTCTCGAAGTGGTCAATCTTAAAGTGAACAAAATGAAATAATTTTACTTTTTAGGTTTTCGTCCTCATCCTTCTTGCTGCAATGGTAGCTGTCAACGCGGGATACCATGGTGGCTATGGCTACGGTCACGGATACGGTCACGGCTACGGCCACGGAGGCTACAGTCATGCCATCACTCACCATTACGACAACCAGAGGGCCCACTACGGCTACGGTGGATACGGCGGCTATGGAGGCTATGGTGGCTACGGGCGCGGATACGGTGGTTATTGTGGCTATGGAGGCTATGGTCACTGCTACGGTGGTTACGGCGGCTACGGCTATGGTCACGGGTTCTACGGCTAAGGGCTCTGAGCAATGAACTAAATGCAACGCTCGGGTGTACGAGAGTTGATGACATGATGAACACATTCAGTATCTCCTCTACGCCTCTCGTCGCCTCGGCCTTATACGCCCGGAAGTGCGGTATGAACTACGTCTGCTGGACAGTGGAGCCTTTTTCTGCGGCGGAAACACAGGGACTTGGCCGTACAGGTGAATGGCGATGAAACTAACTGGGCTACTGCTGCAGTGCTCGACGTGGACATGTCTCAGACATCGCTCTCATTTAATCTGTGCACCTTCGCTTCTCTCTTTTGTCCGTCTGTCCCTGTTCCGCATGTGTAGACCAGTAAACTGGACCGAGCTTGACTGACATGCTGGTCTTTCCTTCACCTCTTCTCTCCTCTTCTTCACGTACGGATCCCATGGAAGATCCTAATAAACACAAGGTCTTGGATGTCTAAATTTTCGGCGTGTTTACTTTTTTAGTAGTAGTGGTTTATTAAGAATAAAAGCAATAAAAAACTAAAAGCGTTTACGTTTATGTTTATGAGGGTTTAACGTCCCAAAGCAACTCGGGCTATGGGGGACGCTGTAGTGAAGGGCTCCGGAAATTTTGATGACATGGGGTTCTTTAACGTGCACTGACATCGCACAGTACAAGGGCCCCAAGAATTTCGCCTCCATCGAAATTCAACCGCAGCGGCCGGAATCGAACCCGCATCTTTCGGGTCAGCAGCCGAGCACCATAATCACTAAGCCACCGCGGCGGCTCAAAAAAAAAAAAAAACTTTAGCCTTTTGCAGCCAGGGCTACACGAGGGAATCACAAACTCTGAGAGTTTCTGAAACTTTTACTTTCGTATTATCTACGAATTTTCGCCCCTTCTTTGAATTGTTCCATAAAAATATTCGCTTGTTTATAAATGGTTACATTGTGAACCACATTGAAACCATGCGGAACATACGAAGTCGTTACGGACTATGTGGAGAACAGATGCGTAGAATCAAAATTCACATCTACTCACCATAAGGTGCTACGAGTAATAAAGAGTTCACGTGGAAAATGTACGGAAAGGATATGAAAGCAAGACGGAACGAAAAGGGAGAGCGCACCGATTTTCTAATATGTTGACATCATTCTGCATACCCATGATTACTAAGTGCCGCTCATATATGAACGCTTCAGCTGGCCGGTATGGTCGCTACGGCGTACGACACAGAATCCCGCAGAGCGGCAACAAACAGTTAACGCAAATGAACAGACGCTAATTGAGTAAGATTCAGCATCTTTCAGTGACAGATGGAAATGGTGCATGAAACATGACACGGGAAAATCATAGCACTAAAATGTACAACGCAATAAACATTGCATTACCTGGCGCTGTGATTACCAGAGGAGAAAAGACGAAGCCTATGACTGTGTTATTGCATAGTTAGAAACTTACGTTTGCGAAGTTGCATGTGGCTAGACGTAAAAATATGCACTGATGTGTTCTGTGCGATGTCAGTGCACGTTAAAGAACCCCGGGTGGTCGCGATTTCCGGAGCCCTTCACTACGGCGTCCCTCGTAGCCTGAGTTGCTTTGGGAGCTTAAACCCAAATAACCTAAACTAAACTAAAAGACTGACGCAGCAATAATTTGTTAGAATGAAGCGGCAAAACTCATCCGAGGAGTTCCTCTAAGGCGGGAGCTTGTAAATACTGATATAAAATAGCATTTGTCTTGTCCTGCAAGACCTGGAGTGCCCACTCTGCCGCCTAAATTTTTGTTATAAGAGAGATTTTGTCTCATCAACACACGAATGAAGGAAAGAAGAAAGCCTTGTATGCATAAGATTCAACAGTGACTTCTTCAGCTACAAATACCGGAAAAAATGCACAAGGAACGTGACCTGGAGATAAATGTCTAGTCCACAAAAATAAAGAGATAGCAAAATTAAGAAAAAGACAATGTAAGTCTCCTAGGTGGGCTCAATATCGTCCTGCACCGCTGTTATCAAGCACATTATTTTGGCTGGGTTAATTTGAAATTTTTTTACTAATGCTTTCGACACACGTTACGCGTATCCCTGCCATCTTTTGATGCTGTTTTGATTTCACATTATATTTAGTTTTAGAACTTTAACTGTTTTTTTGCACCTTAAAATTATGATAACGATCAGTATTTATGCAATACTTTGCATTTTTACGTGCAACCTCCAATGTTTTAAAGATTTGCAGTACGGAGTTTCCCACAGTGCACCGTATCGAGTGTACTGCGGAAACCTGAGAGGGTGAGTGCAAATGTGTTAATATAGCAGGGTTGTAAGTGCGTTCGTTCAGCATATTTGTCCCGGAAACACTGCGCTAGCAAATACTGACAAGTCGGTGAACATTGGGCCTAATTATGCACCCTGCCTTATCAGTGTCTACTTAAGCAGAATTTCTGTGAGAAAAGTAAACGTGCCACAATGGCGCATATAAGAAGGGTGCTTTGGTTTCCGGAATGCTTTGGATAGAAAGAATTTTACAGCAAAAGTTGATATGAATCTGTTTCAGTCACATGTTTTAGCCATATAATTTAACCAACAGAGTGGCTTGTGCGACTCAGGTTGCCCTTGCCGAGCGAGCTCTCATGACCAATCTTTAATTCAGTTGCCACCTACCACTCAGGTTAGTCAGTTATCTCACAGTCCGGTGGGCAGGTTGTGAGTTGCCACAAGATCACGTTACCTAGTTGGCCCACCTAGGTTGCTTCTTCGCGCATTTTTCGACCACAACTCCGACGACGATGAAGCTGGATTTTCTGGAGAACGGGAACCCTGTATCCCGCTAAGTCCTAAGGACTTATGATTGGAGCCTTGGACTCAGGACCCCACTCCCAGTTCCGTACCATGTACCTGCCTCCCCCTCCCCCCCAACCAAGCAATAAATGTTCAGCACACACAAAATGAAAACGACAGATAAGCGAGTTAGGGTTCATTAATTATTCATTCCTCGTTTTTTCAGCGCACTTTCTGTTAAGCCTTAGATTGTACCGTGAAATATGCTGCGTCAGCCGTAAGACCTTGGTTAATTAGTGGAATAATTTAACGTATTCGTGGAAAAGAATCGTACTTTCGTTCATTTTGCTTAATTGAGCTAAATTCAATTCAGCTTCGAGCTGCTAACCATGGCAGTGGCAAAGTGTAGAAAGAAAGATCTCCCTCTTCACGTTTACGGGAGAGAGAGGAGGTGGGTGGGAAGTGACAGGTTGCCTGGTGGCTTGATAGGTTATGGTGAGGGCGAACGAATGCGCCGCCCCAAGGTCGCGCGACGAATAGAAATCAGTGGGTGGCTACTGTGGAAGAAAGAGGTTACGACGAGCACCGAAGAATACGCAACCTAACTGTGGTTCCGCAAATGCAGAAAGCGGACTATATGGCTAAAGCAAAGCTGTAACAGCTTTCGCTGATTCATGCGATGAGCCACCAAATAAAGCGCTACTAATTTTCTTTTTGCTCGGCTTCAGATGCACTGCACTGAGCTACTTGTTGACTTTTCCTTGCACTTTTCATATTACAGTTCTACTCCCTTCGCAAGTGCGTACACATAACTGCCGGGATGTAGTGCGATAGGACACCATGGAGCACTGTAAGATTGCTACACTCCGTAAGAGGTCCGCATCCTCCTAAGGTTCTTGTAACACTCAGGCGCTTCGCGAATGAACCCCATCCATGCGGCAGGAACGAAACAACGTCAACCGGCAACACACGACAATCTGCTTGCACATGCGCAGGGTGCGACCATGAGGTACCGGCCTCCGGTCAGCATCTTGAGTACGAATGTCTATCCTTAGCACTTTACAATACCGACATGCATTTGGCCAGAACCGCAATACACCAAGACCAACAATCCAAGCGAGCGACAGCATTCATCCCCCCTCCCCCAGCCCCCCGCCCTTTCTATACTGAATTCGTTCATCCGGTTCAATGCAGGCTCAACGGGACGACTACATGTATAAAAGCTTCGTACTCCGTGTGCCATTTCCTTCTCCCTTTTTCATCTCTGCATAAAGAATGTGAAGTGACAAGAACGGAAAAGGCTTCACAGTTAACCTATTTCTCCTTCTATGGCCAATGTTCTGAATGTTTTTGACTTGCTGGCAGTTGAAAAGAGCTCTTTCGTACAAGGCGTGTAATCTTCCTCGTTACACATAATGAGCGAATTCAGCAGCAAATAATGAAACCATCGTCGCACATGACATGTATTTAGTATGAAAATATGTTGTCATATCAGCTCATTCTCTGGAAGCCAAGTATGTGCAGAAGCAAGAGGGCAGGCAGCATTCTCCGTTCTGTTCTTACAGAGTAATTGTTCTTTCTTTTGATTTTATTTCAATTGTTCTTTCTTGTTTGTTGCAAAGGTGGTCTGTTTTTTCATTCTTTTTCTATGTGTTCATATTTACATGATGTAACTCTTGTTATAACGCGGTAACGGGATGCATTACATGGCTGCAGCAATTCGTTCGTCCCAGGAGCCGCGTTCAGCTGTAAGGAGCTTACTTTGACGCATATGCGCTTTAATCAGAAAAATGTTGAAGATGGTCGCTGTAAGAGTAGCGACTCTCAAGAGTGGTGTGCTTAACGTTGCAAGTGTCTTGCCAAGTGCAACTGCTGTTCTTGTCAGCACGTGCACACATCGCGATCGTTCCCTAGCCTAGTGTGTTTCCTTCCTGCAATATCTCAACTGCACATTCGTGTTCTCACACCGATCACTCAGCAAGGAACGATTTTCGCAACCACGACAAGCAAAAAACTCTGCACACGTCTTTGAGCCACAACGTAATGTATGGTTCCGCGCAGTGTCAACCCTGAACATGAAGAAAATTTTGTAATTAGCAAATCTCCTCTCCCCGTACTTTAGCTGATTTCCCACAAGAAATTAACTGCCTAATATAGGAGAATAAATGTTCTTCCTACCTTCTGTGGCTGACACTAGCGAGAACACAGGTAGACCGTAAAACACGCATTTCAACAACACCACGACATAAGAAAGTGCCAGCACCTAGGGCGTCTTGTAACACAAACTACTGAATAAATATTTCTTTGTTTTCTGAGCGTATCCGCTGTGAAATCTTCCTCTCCATAGCTATCTACGTTGTTCGCGCTCAATTTCAAGAATTTCGCTTGTCTCAAAGTTTCTGCCCCATAGATGAGTACTGGTGATGGTTGCGCCTGTATACCGAACCACAAAACTCCTCACACGTTAATACGGTTATCTACCGTTCAGACGTCAATAAACGTTATAGCTCTTGCAAGGACAAAAGTATAGTTCTGGTTCGTAGGCGAGAAAAATATTGCCCCATGACAAAGCGCACTTAAGCGACTGCCTACATGGCTGAAGCAAGGCTTCACAATACTAGCACACTGATAATCTTGGGGAGTTCTCGAATAGGCGACGCCTTCAATACCTTATAGGAGCCGGTTCGCTCGGGCAGTTGCTGGTCTTTTGGTCGCCCGTTTGCTTTTTTTATTATTAGGTGCTACGCAACAGGCGCGGTAACCGAACCGAGTCGTTTTCTTTTGTGAGAATTCTATTCTTTCGCGCCTCGTAAAACTGGTGAGCGCTCGGTTTCCGCGGATATCTAAAGTTGCCCCCAATCTGACCTTTAATTATTCACTGGTCAGACTCGATTCCTTCGGACAGGGTTCAGACGGTATATAAGCACAGTGGCTGGCTCAGCCGAACACAGACCTCTCAGCGACTCAGCTGCAGTTCGCTATGAAGACCCTTGTGAGTATGCTACGCTGGACTGCTGCTCTATGGATATCCGCGTTGGATGTATGAAGCTCTTTCGGCGATTGTGAAATGTGCGCGGAAGAGAACATCTTGGCGACTTTGCCCGTCAAAGTGTAACCGTGGTGTTAGAACTATGGGGATGTCCTGACGGTGAATCCAGCGATAATGCCACTGCATAAGACAATTAATTACATCAGTTGATTTGGTACAGGCTGAAACAAGTGAGAATGTGGCCAAACAAGATATAATGGTCTTTTAGCGACTCGCGCTGTGAGAATGGCACACCTTTTGCTGAAATAACTGTTAGTGAATGGTACGTGTATCCATGAGATTCATTTCAGGAGCTGACTGCAGTGTTTACTGTGTCCGTTGTTACTTCAGGACGGAAGGTAATGTAAGGCTGTATACATGGACGTTTGCAGCAAAAGTTGCGTTCGGTTATTCAAGATTGCATAACACAATAGTTAATACATGCAAGTGCTTTTAACGTCGAAGTAATATACGTAGTGTTTTACAGTACCGATGGCAATACAATACCCGTATAGAAAGGGAACTACGACTGATACTAGAGTGCTAAAGTTGCGTTCAAAGATTATGACCATTATACAGGCAACTATGTTTTCAATATGGCTGGGAAGTGTAGCTTTTTTTCTACAGCCAGCGCTGAGAACGTCTAAGGGGTGCGGGAAATGTCCTACCTTTGAAGACATTATGCGCGCCGAGGGTTCAGCGTGTACCCAGCTCTGCCAGTTCACAGTAAACATGGCAGAATGCACATATTTGGCCAAAGCTGTGTATGTACTTTCGACGGGTGGAAAGCCTATATCATGCAGTTATGGAAGTCCGACTTGGATACTAACCTGTGCTGATTCCATTTCACAGCTGTGCACCGTCATCGTCCTTGTTGTCCTGGCTGCGGCCAACGCTGGCTACTACGGCTACGGCTACGGTCACGGTTACGGCCACGGAGGCTACAGCCACGCCGTCACTCACCATTACGACAACCAGAGGGCGCACTACGGCTACGGAGGATACGGCGGCTATGGAGGCTACGGAGGCTACGGGGGCTATGGAGGTTACGGCGGCTACGGCCATGGCTTCTACGGCTAGACTCCCCAATCAATGATTTAGACAAGATGTATGGATTTCATGGGCGTGCACATTAAATGTGTGTTCTTCGGGAAACGTTACTTTGGAGCCACAATTTCCCTCGATGAACATTTCGATCGATTCTTCGTGAGTGCCCTAACCAAGCCAGTCAACTCTTTAGGGCAACCCTCGATCTGAACCAAACCAAGACAGCCATTTTAAAACTTTTCAAAGACTTCTCTCTAGACTTTATGGGTGATGACAAATCCGTACTCGGCCAGCTGAGCATATACATATAGGCACGGTACTCTCACCGGCCTATAAAGACTACCACCAGAACGAAGCTGCTTAGTGACGCCTCCTTTGCTGCAGCTACATAACCCGCCAACTTAGAGCCACTAGTGGACTCCAAGTTTAGCAGCAGCTGATGAGCTCTTGTTGTTTGGAATATATTTGCGAACAATGTGCTGGAGGGGGAATAACAGCCTCTGTTGTGCAGTTGGCGTCACTAATTCGACGGCCAAAACTCTCACTCGGCTCTGTACTCAATAGTAAGGTGCTTTAATCAGGTATTAGTTATTGTCGAATTTTTTCGTATCCAAAGAAGAACCGCATCAAAGGTGTGCCCATTACACAGGAATGACATGCCAGTAGAAGACGATAGTATACAAAGCTCGTGGCATTTCAAAGTGCTCGGAAAACCGCTTTTCGGGCAATCTTTAGGAATCAGAAACGTTAGGAACGTACAAAGTGGTTTTTGAACGAGATAAAAAATATAGCATACACGAGCATTTACAAAAGAACAAAAAAAGGAAAATATATGCGATCATTCTACTTAATCATTAACACTAACCGCACTGCAGGCAAGCTGAAGTATCTTGGTGTTGTATAGATCGGCGATTATTTTCCTACGGAACGACTTCATCACGGAATCTATTGTGGTGTCAAAGAAGGTGAGTTAACCAAGAAGCGATGACATGATGGCCGCTCCCGTTAGCGGTGGTGATGGCTAGTCTTATATTTTTTTTTGCCTGAAAGAGGGTGCATTCTCCACTTCGTCAATACGCAGTTATGGGCAGGGGAAATCAACAGTGCGCTTGCACACTGGTTTGGTCGCACCAATGGAGAACAACGCGTGCAATCTCCCACTTTGCTGCAGGGCAACCGAGTCAAAAGGACTGAGACATTCCGTTCCCACGGGGCGCTACGGTGCGAAGACAAGGAGCTTTGTTGCAGCGGCGACACATACTTCAAATGTGCCTTGGGTAAATACCAGCTTTAGTAAATTGTGTACATATAGCTCTCCTCTCCCATTCCACACTATCGCTCCTCTCTATACTTCTCCTCGCTGTCCTACAGGTGTCCCTTTTATTTGCGGGGGTCACTGCTCTCGTCCTTAAGACAATATATAGATACAGCCATGGCCGGCAACATCGTTTCTTTCCTTTTTGTACATTTTGTTCAATAAACTAAGACCAGTCTAAAGCGGGCTTGCCACCCCTGAGGCAATGTCGCCAAACCCACCGCAAGAGATGCGAAAGGAAGCCGGCATCCTCTCCTGCTATGCCTTCTCTCACACACAAGATACGAGTGGTTCATGGGGATTTAGAGTCCCAAAGCGACTAGGGCTATGAGGGACGCCTTAGTGAAGGGCTCTGGAAATTTCGAACACGTGGGGATCTTTAATGTGCTCTGACATCGCACAGCATCTCGCCTCCATCGAAGTGCGACCACCGCGGCCGGAATAGAACCCGCGTATTTCGGGCCAGCAGCCGAGTGTTGCGGCCACAGAGCCACCGCGGCGGCTACAAGGCACGAGTGACCACCTAATTAGAGAGGATACAGTAGTAGAGTTAAAAAACAGGGACTACAGGATAGAAGATAACACCGGCGCTAGACATCAACTGTTGTTGATCTCTCGGCTGCGTTGTCATCTTCTATCCTGTAGTCATTATTCTTTAGCGCTACTACATGTCCTCTCAATATAAACACCAACTATACGAGGTTTGTGTTTCAAATTAACCGCCTAACTCTACCTTACTAAAAGAACTACATTCCGCAGTTAAAGATGTGGGTATCATAGACCCTCTTCGCCAAGCCTGACGGATGGTGGGTTTTCATGTGCTTGTCATTTTAGCACGCAGTCTTCTGCTTTAACGTTCGTGTAAATGGGTAAAAACTGTTCTGTAGAGTTCTCTTAAGAGTTTTCCTAGTCTCGCCAGACAGACACCAGCTATAATTGAGCTGGGCTCTGCAGACCTGTATGAATCAGGCCATCCAATTGCGCCATATCTCCAACGGCATCATCAGAATAATAATCATCATCATCAGCCTGGCTACAACCACTGCAGGCAAAATGCCTCTCTCATGTCTCTCCAATTAACTCGGTCCTTTGCCTGCTGCGTCCACCCTATGTCTGCAACCTTCTTGATCTCATCTGTCCACCTGACCTTCTGCCGTCCCCTGCTACGCTGGTCTTCTCTTGGAATCCACTCCATTACCCTTAAGGACCAGCGGTTGTCTTGTCTTCGCATCACATGCTCTGCTCAAGCCCATTACTTCCTCTTGATTTCGACTAGGATATCATTAACACGCCTTTGTTCCCTTACCCACTCTGCCCGCTTTCGGTCTCTTAACGTTACACCTATCATTTTTCTTTCCATGGCTCGTTGCGTTGTCCTTAACTTAAGCTGAATCCTTTTCGTTAACCTCCACGTTTCTGCCCCGTAGGTGAGTACCAACAAGATACAGCTGTTGTACACTTTCTCTCTTGAGGGATATTGGTAGCTTGCTATTCATGATCTGAGAGAACCTGCGATATGCGCTCCACCCCATTCTTATCCTTCTAATTATTTACCTCTCATGATCCGGATCAGCTGTCACTAGCTGCCCTAAGTAGACGTATTTTTTACCACTTCTAGCACTTCGCTTGCAGTTGTGAACAGCTGTTCCCTTGCTAGGCTGCAGAACATTACTTTGGTTTTGTGCATGTTAATTTTTAGACCCCCCGTTTTGATCTGCCTGTTTAAATCATTGATCATGCTTTGCAGTTCATCTCCTCAGTGACTCAGCAAGGCAATGTCATCAGTGAATCGCAGATTATTTAGGTATTCTCCATTAACTCTTAACCCCAACTGTTCCCAATTCAGGCCTCTGATTATGTCCTGTAAACAGGCGGTGAATAGCATTGGCGAGATCGTATCGCCTTGCCTGACGCCCTTCCTTATTGCAGTTTTACTGCTGACTTTATGGAGGACTGTGGTAGCTGTGCAGTTGCTATAGATATCTTCCAGTATATTCACATAAGGCTCTTCTACACCCTGACTTCGCAATGCCTGTATGACAGCTGAGATTTCCACAGAGTCGAATGCTTTCTCGTAATCAATGAAGGCTATATATAGGGGTTGGCTATATTCAGCGCATTTCTCTACCAGCTTATTGATAGTGTGAATATGATTCTATTGTTGAATATACTTTACGAAAGCCTGCTTGATCATTGCATGATCATGCTGTTTGCATGATCATGAGAGAGAAAGTAGCGCACAGCAATGCAGTCATCCTGCCAGTAACGAAAGAGGAAGTAAAGAGAGCCTTAGGAGCAATGCAAAGGGGAAAAACAGCTGGTGAAGATAAGGTAACAGCAGATCTGTTGAAGGACGGAGGGGAGATTGTGCTAGAAAAACTAGCCAACCTGTATACGCAAAGGCTTATGACCTTGGCCGTACCAGGAGCTTGGAAGAGCGCAAACATTATCTTAATTCATAAGAGAGGAGACGCCAAGGACTTGAAAAATTACAGACCGATCAGCTTACTGTCCGTTGCCTCCAAGGTATTTACTAAGGCAATTGCTAATAGAGTCAGGGCAACCTTAGACTTTAATCCAACGGCATATATTTATACAAACCCTGGGCTGGACAACCCACATTGATGTGGTGACTGCTAAAGCTTCTCGTGTTCTGTATTTCTTCGCGGCGCCTTAAAAAGGTATGTTCAAACAATATGATGTAGCATTGATTTCTCACTGTGCTTCGAGCCGCCGCGGTGGCTGAGTGGTTATGGCGCTCGGCTGCTGGCCCCAAAGACGCGGGTTCGATCCCGGCAGTGGCGGTCGAATTTCGAGGGAGGCGAAGTTATAGAGGCCCGTGTACTGTGCGATGTCGGTGCACGTTAAGAACCCCAGGTGGTCGAAATTTCCGAAGCCCTTCACTACGGCGTCTCTCATATCCTGAGTCGCTTTGGGACGTCAAACCCCCATAAACCAAACCAAACCATAAACCAAACCAATCACTGTGCTTCAAAGCACTCGCCAACTGTTCACAAACTGTGGGTGCTCTGTGAAAAGAGAACAAATATATGAGAAAGTTATGTTTACATGTATTTCCATGGGCCGCTCTCCCGCCCCGTGACTCCAACTGGAATCGCCCCCACTCGTACGTAAAGCGGTGTTTTAAGAATACGCCACCTTCGAAGCGATGCTTCATTTCTTGAGAGTCTGCTCAATGATGAACTTGGTTGTTCTTCACGAAGGGCCGACATGATAGGTGCAATATAAAATAAGAAAACTGCTTCGAAAACTTATGCTTTCACGTAATTATATGACTGCTAAGCCTACTTATCACCTCCAGTTTTAGCCCAATCGTCCCAGCCGCCGTCAGCAGCGCCACCGCACCTTGTTTGCGTCAGACAGCGGTGTTCGTCTATGTGGCAAAAATTCAACAGGCTAAAATTCTTACATGTTATTTACAAAGATTGCACTGCATTGATCAAAGCACTCATTGTAAACAGGCACACTATTATCGGGTGGACTAGACAACACTACGCATTCTTATGAGTTATCAATGTCGCATTACCAGTTGTATTATTAGTTTTCTTTAATAAAGTTATTGAATAGCATAGTATTCTGAATTGCGTGGTTAGGGGAGCCAATTTTGCAACACTTTTTGAAATGATACTTTTATGTACTGTTTCAATGTCCGCAGTCGTATCCTTACAAAGCTGTGAGAAAAAAATTAGAAGGAACTCTTAAGCTCCGCCTTAAGGGTATGAAGCGATTGCGGTAATGGGTAACCCCCAAATATGCAGAATTGGTCAATCACGACTTAACAGTCACAGATCAATGGGAGTTCTCATACGCCTCCTGGACCAGTGGTGCAGCAATTAAGCGATGCGCCACTTCGCTGCGATGGCAGGTGCTCCCAGCGGTGGGCCTTTTGCGGCGCAGGTTGCTCTTCCAGAGCGACCAATCGTTAATTTAACTGCTACCTGCCACAGTGGGCAGGTTGCCCACTGTCCTGTGGACAGGTGTGACACGCCGCAAGGTCACGTGACCTAGGTGGCCTACCTGCCTCCTAGGTTGCTCTCTGGGGACCACCTGCCAGAGCCATGCTCGCTAATTTTCGCTCACAACGCCGACAACGCTGACGCTGGATTTAGTGTGTAACGGGGCCTTTAACGCTATCGCGTTAAACTAAAATTATAAAAGAAAAGAACAGAACGAGAGATGGCCGCGTTGGCGAGTAGTTCCGCATGTCTTCTCGCTAGTCAGTCATGGAAGTTGGCACGCCATCAGCCGAGATCCGTCTTACGAGCGACACGATGTCGCGTCGAATCGACGTCGTGTCGGGATAGTCTGACAGCCCTTTTAAGCCGTATAGACACTTAACTTTTACGTGCGTGCTTTCTTCTTTTTAGTGACACGTAAGGCATTATTATATATCGAATAATACGCGGTATTCTCCGACGAGCGTTAAATAATTTATAATCGAATTTATTTCTCCTGCTGTGCCGGTTGCTTTTAAACATCCGAATTATGACTGTGACGTCAAAGTGAGATTACAGGTCACGTGAGGCATACGAAAACTGCAAAATATTCGCTGCTTTTACATTCGTTGCCATTCCGGCTTTTGAGGAAGCTGGCTTCAGCACTCTAGTGAATTAAAACGACGAAGAAGCGATTATATCGCAGTGTTTCCATGCCTCACGTGACATATAACCACACTTTGGCGTCACATCCATTATTCGGTTGTTGAAACCGAAGTCGAAATTTCTGGAGCCCATCACTACGGTGTCCCTCATAGCCTGAGTGGCTTTGGGACAATAAAATCCTATAAACAATAAACAATGAAACCGAAAAAGCGTGAGAAAAAAATTGACTACAAATCATTCAGCTGTAGTAGGCGAACGCCACATGTTGATTCTTGCATAGTAGTGTCTGCCGCACCATTGCAGAAAAAAAAATAGCTGCGGTTTAACTACTGTTAACCTGGTTATAGAGGGAAAGCTGTGGTGTATGGGGCAAGTAGACGGGGCTTGGCGTCTTTAAGGCAGAGAAGCTGTGCACGACTTACAGCCGTCACAGCACCGGGTTACTTTGCTACGTCAGCTGCTCCAACACTGCATGAGCAGATATTCATTAATGAGATCATCAATGGCGCCTACACGCCAAACATCATACGTAAGTGACTTACCCGTCCTGGCTGGCATCAAGGGGGCAATATTGACGTTGTGCAGTGCCTGTACTGTGGCTGCATGTGTCGTGCTAACCTGCGCCACCTAGTTTGGCATTGTTCAGAGTTCCGCAAGGGATGCGACGACCTCGTCGCCAGGCATGCTTTTCCCACCGATGGCGAGGAATTTCATGCATCGACCAGAGTCGGAGCCAACGGCATCTGTTAAGATATTTGCAAATATGCTAAGTGGCCTCTACAAAGCAGTGTAAAGAGTGGCTAGACAGCTCATGCCGTCCTTTCATGTATCAATAGACCTTTACTCTTCCCCCTTAACAACTCATTTCCGCAACAAACGGCCTTGAGATTCCTTTTCTAAATAAACACTTCATTCATTCATTCCTTCAACGCTTGCTAGGTGGCAGG
This sequence comes from Amblyomma americanum, assembly GCA_030143305.2. Classification (NCBI taxonomy): domain Eukaryota; kingdom Metazoa; phylum Arthropoda; class Arachnida; order Ixodida; family Ixodidae; genus Amblyomma; species Amblyomma americanum. Next base: position 47,649 of record JARKHS020008991.1, on the reverse strand, counting down.
GATGGCGCCCTCTCTATCTAGTGTGCGGAAGGCCCTGAACTTTACGGACGCCAAGCAGCGTCTATTTGCCCGATACATCTCAGCTTTCGCTCCGTAACCAGGTTCTGCAGTAAAACCATAGCTAATTTTGAGAGAAGGAATTGTCGAAGTAATTGTCTCAAATCTTGATGGGCGCCCGAGCTGCGCCGTAAGGAAAGGGTCGAAGGTGGGAGTGAAAGAAGGAATAGAAAGACGGACCATAGTGGAGGAAAATCAAATTGTTTTTTTGGGAAAGGAAATGGAACAGTATCAGTCTGACATATCGGCCACATCTGAACCGCGCGGTAAGAGAGAGATAAAGGAGAGAGTGAAAGCAGAAAGGAAGAAAGAGGTCAGTAGTGGAGGGCTCCAGAATAATTTCGACCACATGGGGATCTTTAATGTGTACTGACATCGCACAGCACACGGGCGCCTTAGCATTGCGCCTCCATCAAAACGCTACCGCCGCGGTCGGGTTCGAACCCGGGAAATCCGGATCAGTAGCCGAGCGCCCTAACCACAGAGCCACCGCGGCGGGTGCCATAGTGGAGGGCTTCGGAATAATTTCGACCACGGCCACCTGGTGTCTTTAATATGCGCTGACATCGCGTAGCACACGGGCGCAATTGCGTTTCGCCTCCATCGAGACGCGGCCGCAGGAACTCCGGCTGTGTAACCGAGCGCCCAAACCGCTCAGCACGCCGGCGGTTACAGCACCCAGGGACAATAAGGCTTTCGCATTCACACACGTCACAATTCTTCATTGTGTCTGTTTAATTTCTTTATTCAGCAGCATCCAGGCATATCGTCGACCGACGAGAATGTTATGGTGCCTTTCCTGTGTTCAGAATTTTTCTTCCCGCACTTAAGTTCGCAACTACCATGCCCTGCAAGCACAGCACGCCTTCGACGGCTAAATATAGGGGTATTTCAAGTGCCGCTTGAAATTTTAAATGCTTTTGTTTAAAAACCTGCACAAGTGGCGAAGTAAAATAAATTCCTTTTGCAACGTGCCCCCTTTTTTTGAGACCGCCAGAATTTTTAGAAATTTGAAAATGCGAATCTAGAGAACTTGCTTGCGTCCCGGGCAATGGTGGTGGTAGGTGAGGTATTTGTTTCCGATATTTCCATTACCAATCATTACCCGGGAGGTCAGTTCTCTGTAAATAGTGGTTCATGTCGACTGGTGATGTATTGACGCCAATTCATGCAATTTCCGAATTGCCTCAAATAATATCTGTAATTAATCAAGATCAGCATTGCCATATGCAGTTTTCAAACATGGCGCCACGCTTCGTTTTAAAATTTGGCGCCACGTTTCGCTCCGGCGGAACTTCAGGTTTTTCAAATTTGGAGCAACGCTTTAGCTGCGTAACTTCCAGAGTTTTCAAATTTGGCGCTACTTTTGCGCAGGCCCTGCCCACTTTTTGGATATTTGTGGCTCTGGTTAATTAACTAATTACCCCACATGCACTTAATTATTTCACCTGGGAATTTTTTGATGCTCTATCTAATGCAACCATTCTTTTCCTTATAATTCAATTCGTTCGATTATCGTGATGACAAGCTCGTGATGACACGAAACCGCAAGCATAGCCATACAATGCATACGCATTAATAAACTTTATTTAGGGAGGAAGAAACCACTTTTTTTAGGGAGGAAGAAACTTCACTAGAACGAAGGAACTCTGGTCTTCCTTCGTTTTTTAAAAAGGATAAAAATTGCTGGCGGTTTAGCACTAGTTAACCCTGGTAGGAAGCGAAAAGGTGCATCTATCTCCCTGACTACATTTGTGGTCGATCGACTGCCGGTTTCCCTAGATAGCCATACTGACACAGACACAGTAGCAGGCATTTTTTTTGTTATTTGTTAAACATCTTGCTTTCTTCGAATCGACATTAAAGGCGCTCACACAAGACAGTATATATATATATATACATAATATAATAATATATATTATGTATAATATAGCTTCGGTGATATTTAAAAGTGTAGTATTGCTCGTTGTATACCGAGATATGAAGCCAAATATGATCCCAAACGACGCGCAAACCATGCCGATAATTTCAGAAAGCCGGTTTGAAAAAGATTGTGATTATGATTGTGGTTATGTTTAATCACAAACGGTGAATGTGATCCTGTATGCCCGCACTGCGGTCACGGGCCGCATGCCACCCAAGACCATATATTATGGCAATACGCTAGCAAACCGCCTCCGATGACACACTTGCCAGCTTCCTTGGCAGAGGAATGGGACCAGCTCTGGGCCAGTTCAAGAAAAATAACAGCAGCTGGCCCTCATCACGCGAGCTCAAGAGGTCGCCCCCGACTGCAGGCCACCCTAGACTCGCCCCAGTCTCTAATTCCTTCCATTTCGTGGCAATAAAGTTGTAACCACCACCACCATGCCTTACGGGCGCGGTTCGGGTGTCCACCGAGGTAAGGAGACAGGCGTCATTTCCTTGTTTGACCTCTAGCTACATTCAAGGTGAAACTTTCGGCGCCGCTGACGGCTCGAAAAGCTAGCGTAGTGAAGCTTTTCGCTTCAAAAATGCGAAGACATTACACTGACACACGCGCCTATTACACCATCCTAAACGCTTCGCGATCAACGGTTGATAATTGCTTTCTGAGGAAAGAAAATGGCACAGAGAGAGAGGAAAAAAATTTGAAGAACGCTTAAGCTTCGCCTTCATGAGCAGGACGCGACAGCGTGTTGCAGCATTGCCAAGGAATCCACGGAACAATGCCATCGTCCTTCGGTGAGACCCCTTGCCCGGACAATTTAAGGAAAGGAAAGATATGTTGCTGGACACCCGAACCGCGCCGTAAGGCAAGGAAAATGAAGACAAAATTTTTCAAGGAAAGGAAAGGACGCCTGTTTCACATATCTCGGTGGACACCCGAACCGGGTCGTAAGGGAATAATAATAATTGGTTTTTGGGGAAAGGAAATGGCGCAGTATCTGTCTCATATATCGTTGGACACCTGAACCGCGCCGTAAGGGAAGGGACAAGGGAGGGAGTGAAAGAAGAAGGGAAGAAGGAGGTGCCGTAGTGGAGGGCTCCGGAATAATTTCGACCACCTGGGGATCTTTAACGTGCACTGACATCGCACAGCACACGGGGGCCTTAGCGTTTTTCCTCCATAAAAACGCAGCCGCCGCGGTCGGGATCGAACCCGGGAACTCCGGATCAGTAGTCGAGCGCCCTAACCACTGAGCCACCGCGGCGGGTGGGTCGTAAGGGAAGGAAATTGAAATGAAAATTGGTTTTAAGGAAAGGAAATGACGCCTGTCTCACAATTCTCGCTGGGCACCCGTACCGCGCCGTAAGGGAAGGAAAATCCTTCCCTTACGCGCGGTTAAGGTGTCCACCGAGATGTGCCATTTTTCGCTCACGGCCAAAGAACACCGACGACACCGGCTGTTCTGCGACACGAGCTCCTTAACGCTGTCCCGTTAAAAATTGTGGCTCCAATCTACGCTGTGAAGGTGGTTGGGCAGCGAAGCTGTAAAACGACTCCCAATTACCCACTGCAAGTCACTTGAAAGTTGACGAACGTGGCTATACAAAGAGTGAAACCAGAGACAAGCGAATGTACTTGAGCTGTCTGCTGTATGCCTGATTTCAAATGAGGTATGCTGTTTGCACCCGCCGCGGTGGCTCAGTAGTCAGGGCGCTCGGCTACTGATCCGGAGTTGCCGGGTTCGAACCCTACCGCGGCAGTGTTTTGATGGAGGCAAAACGTATAGGCGCCAGTGTGCTGTGCGATGTCAGTGCACATTAAAGATCCCCAGAGGCCGGAATGCGCAACTGTCAATTAGCAAAGTTGTCAAAAACTTGTCAAAAACGTGTCAATTAGCCTCGCTCCTATTGGTCGGTCGTCAAAAAAACCTGTCAATTAGCGCCTGCATAATTACGTGTCCAACGTACGTCACCCTTTCTGCCACATCCGTGACGTAACCTGCAGCTACCCATGACGCAAATAAGCAGCCATTTTGCTTTTTGTGTGTCATGGGTGGCTGCAGGTTACGTCACGGATGTGGCAGAAAGGGTGACGTACGTTGCACACCTAATTATGCAGGCGCTAATTGACAGTTTTTTGTGACAGTCTCGAGGCGGTCAATTTGACCGTTGCGTTTTTGACAGAAAATGGCGGCGGTGCACGTGGCGATACGACTGAGCCGGCTGCGCCACCGCGAGCAACGGCGAAGGAGGGCGCATCATTATGTTTGACTTGCTGGACAAGCTGTTTCGACGCCTTTTTCGACTGAAGAAGCAGACTGTGGAGTGGCTGTGCGACGAAGTCCGATGAACTGGGAGGAAATTTGCTTGCGAGCGCGCTGTCGGTGCGGCGGCATGTGCTGTGTGCACTGCGGTTCTTTGCTACCTGCGGCTTTCAAGCTGCCGTTGGTTACGAGGCATACGTCGGTATCGCACAACCGATGGTAAGGAAATGCGGGCAGCAGGTGTTGGAGGCAATATGCTAACTTAGCGCGCAGAAGGGAGGGATTCCTGCGGTCACCTCTGTGCCACATAAATAAAACACGCTTATGCTGGCAAAGCACTTTATTTTTCCCAGAAAATCGCACTTCGTGGTCGTCTTTTGTTTCCCAAGGAAAAAGAAACAGACAACAACACATCACAAACTGCAACTTCATCTTTTGGCATTTTTGTCATCGATCGAAAGAGCCGAACAACACAGACTTCAACAAGTGGTCTTCGTCGATTTCGTGCGAAGCTTTTCTTGCAAGTTCGCTCGGTAGGCACGTAGCCTTCACTGCATTCGTTAACATTTTTCTGCGTACTCAGAGTCAACCGCACAGTAGCTTGATTTCAGACGCGGTGTAACAAACAATAACACGGCGTGGAATCGGCGGCTTTCGTGCAAAGCGGCTTAATATTTTACCGCCGTCAGCCCATCCTCGCGGCCGCAAAAGGTACCCAGAAGCCAATTTAATAGCACAACTTCGAACACTTTTTGTTTTGCTTAATATTTTCCAGCTTTAAACACTATGTTTTGGCAAAATAAAATAATAGTTATTCTGATCGCTGCTTATTTCTTTTTACAAAAATTTAGCAGACGGTCCCTCACCGTAAAAAAAAAAAATGCTCTCGGGGCACCGCCCTGCTGTAATTGGCTGATTCCTCGTTGCATCAAGCGGTGACGTCTCATCGTTTCGTCATTTTGACATCACTGTCAATAACTTTTAAGAGAATTTGTGACAGTTGCGTAATACGGCCCCTGATGGTCGAAATTATTTCAGAGCACTCCACTATGGCACCTCTTCTTTTCTGCTTTCACTTCCTCCTTTATCCCTTCCCTTACGGCGTGGTTCGGGTGTCCGCCGATATGTGAGACAGATACTGTGCCATTTCCTCTGCCCAAAAACCAAAAACCAATTTTTATGCTGTTTGCATTCAATTTTAGCCTGGCGTTTTTTTATTCGAGATGTTTGTCGTTACGCATAATGAGAAAGGGAGAGAAAGAAGGAGCATGAACAAGCCACGATTAAAAATTTGGCAGTGGCTTAGCTCAGCTATGCCAGGATATACGTAGCGAGAGCTGTAGTTCCCCGCTGGTTACGCAAGTTGTCGACTTTGATGTTGTGACTAAAATGTTAAGCATTGAAGAAGTATTCGGTGAGACATTATTTATTTATTTATTTATTTATTTATTTATTTATTTATTTATTTATTCACTTGTTTTGACAGGGATAAACACTGCCCGATGATCGGTAAAGTAACACGCAGTTGTCTAAATGCTGCTTACACAGTATTTAGACTGGTTGCTTTTTCTCAGATACACAAGGTCAATCCTTGCGCTCCAGGATCCGGAGTACCCAGGTTCGAACCCGACCGCGGCGGCTGCGTTTCGATGGAGGCGAAACGCTAAGGCACCCGTGCGCTGTGCGATGTCAGTGCATGTTAAAGATCCCCAGGTGGTCGAAATTGCTCCGGAGCCCTCCACTACGGCAGCTCTTTCTTGCTTTCTTCTCTCAGTCCCTCCTTTATCACATCGGTGCGCTTTGATGCGCTCAGCGGAACGGTAGGGGTTATCCATGCGACGCCTGCCGTGGAGACCGTGAACCGCGGCAGTAAGGTTAAATTGGTTTTTGCAGAAAGGAAATGGCGAAGTATCTGTCTCACATATCGGTGCCTAATGACGCTATTGTGGCTGCAGTGCAGTGCGCGCACCGTCAGTGAGCCTTGGTTAGCCTCTTGTGCATTCCTCGAACACATGGGCTTGATGTCTCGCGTGTTCTCCGCCAGGTAATGCCGCGCCGTGACCGAACGGTCCGCGTGTGCTACCTTGGATGACCAACCGCTGGACGCTCCACTCCAGCCGCAGTGTACGTACATTGTGTTGTGCGCGTGTACTTTCCCTTCTTTTTTGTATTTAATACGCGTGCAACCTGTATATACGTATTATTGTGTAAATAGTGTATCTGTGTATGTTACCTCGCCCCCTATGCTTTCTTACTGTCCCCTCACCTCTTTTATTTCATTCATGCTTCCTGCAATCCTTTATTTCCGCTGTTCCAGCTCCGGTGCCTCCGTAATGATGGCAGATGCGGCAGATGCCGGGGCTAGCAAAAATCTTCCTTCCTTTTGATTGTTATATTTCTTTTTTATTTTTGAATAAACACTACACCACCACTGTACCTGTCGGAGCAAAAAGTGGTTTAGAGGAAAGGAAAGGGCACAGTAAGTGGCTCACTTCTCATTCGATGGCTCAACCGCTGCACCAGTCCGCCAGCAGGAGTATGGGGACTCCCAGGAATCTATTATTGTATATAGTGGCCCTCTGCACATATTCTGGTTTGGTTTACGAGGGTTTAATGTCCCAAAGCGACTCAGGCTATGAGAGACGCCGTAGTGAAGGGCTCCGGAAATTTAGACCACCCGGGGTTCTTTAACGTGCACTGACATCGCGCAGCACACGGGCCTCTAGAATTTCGCCTCCATCAAAATTCGACCGCCGCGGCCGGGATCAAACCCGCGTCTTTCGGGCCAGCAGCCGAGCGCCGTAGCCACTCAGCCACCGCGGCGGCTCTGCACACATTCTAATGAACGTATTGCGCTATTGCGTCATATCATTAAGGCGGAGCTTGCATATTCTCTCCAGTTATTGACGCCCAAATTCAGCTTGAGCACATATAACAACGTACGATAACTTGGATGTAAAAGTTTACAGTTTTAACGCGCTGTTAAAGCGAGTACGACGTGCGAAAGCATTTCGTTTCGAATTAGTTTGTCTATTGCCTAAACACTGCCTTAACTTGTCCTTCGAGTGTCCTTTAATCGTGCCTAGAAATTGCCTTAAATTATCCTCAAAACAAATTTTTTTATACTTTCCTAACCGGCCGCGGTGACTCAGTGGTTAGGAGCTCGGCTACTGACCCGGAGTTCCCGGGTTCAAACTCCACCGCGGCGGCTGCGTTTTTATGGAGACAAAACGCTAAGGCGCCCGTGTGCTGTGCGATGTCAGTGCACGTTAAAGATAACAATAATAATAGTTGTTTTTTTGGGAAAGGAAATAGCGCAGTGTCTGTCTCATATATCGTTGTACACCTCAACCGCGCCGTAAGGAAGGAATAAAGGAGGGAGTGAAAGAAGAAATGAAAAAGAGGTGCTGTAGTAGAGGGCTCCGATATAACTTCGACCACCTGGGGACCTTTAACGTGCACTGACATCGCACAGCACACGGGCGCCTTTAGCGTTTTTCCTCGATAAAAACGCAGCCGCCGTGGTCGGGTTCTAACCCGGGAACTCCTGATCAGTAGCCGAGCGCTCTAACCACGGAGACACCGCGGCCTCCATCGAAACACGGGCGTTGCGGTCGGGTTCAAACCCGGGCACTCTAATATATATATATATATATATATATATATATATATATATATATATATATATATATATATATATATATATATATATATATATATATATATATTAGAGTGCCCGGGTTCGAACCTTCTTCGTAGACCACCAAATGGAAATATTCCACCCTAGCACAGTTCTGTCTGCAGATGGCATGCACCCCAGCTTCGGTGGAGTCTCGCTGCTGTCTTGGAATATATATAACTTACTCCTCCGAATTCGCCACCTCACATTGGGGCAATGGAGAGACTACGCGCCACAACATCCACAGCCTCGGCAGCAACAAAATTCGATGAGTACTCCAGAACCTCGAACATTTGCACAAGTCGTAGGCCAAAATGCTATGTCTACCAGACAAGCAGCAGCCAGCCGTCCAGACATCACCACCAGGCCACCACTCACCTCCCGGACATCGAGGGGACACTGCAGCGCAGCACTAAAACAGCCACCCCAGACCACCAGTGGCACAGAAACCACCCCAGACCACCAGTGGCACAGCAGCAGCACATTCCCCTACAGCAAGCACCTGAGCCCAGACGAGCACATCAAACAAGCCATCGTGTCGAGAGGCAAGCCCGAAGAGAAGTATGTAACCGAGGCGGAAACCTGCCGTGGATTCTGCACCAGAACAGCAACCCATCACCAGCAGCCCGTCATATAACTGTGGACTGATCCCCAGCACCCCTGTTTTATCATATGACCTCCGGAAGCGTTGTGGTTCCGCCCAGCGAGTGCGCCGGGACTGATACACAGGCCGCGTGAGTACTCCGCCTCCCTTGTTCTCATATCACCGGCAGCCCTGTTTCAAATCTTCAGCTTTTCTTAAATTACGAAAAATAATTGACAGGCGGCTTAGACATGACCTTCATGTTAAAACCTTAAAAACGTACCTTCGGGCTAATATCGTACAGAAAGGTCTACAAGTGAAGCTGATACCAGCAATGAATAATCTGTCAGAAGGAGACAAAAAAAAAATGGAACGACATATTAAAATCAGCTTCCCTAGAGTTACTCAAGATCACAATTCGGCACTCTGAGAAAGCTGCGGTGATACTGGGAAGAGAGGAGCGTCGGGCTCGGAATAATCTTCTTGTTTCCGCGCTGGAGGCCGAGGAACTAAAACGTTTCAAAACAAAAAACTTCAGAAATTGGCATAAGCAAAATTAGAAAATTTACACGGGACAATGTTCCCCATGACGAATGGATGAAAGAAGTACTAAGTGCGGTTGGATCAAATTCTCCCAACCCCGATATCGCTCAGTCAAAGGTCAGCCAAGGGCAAACACTCTCAAAACAGGGCCATCACAGTGTAGACAACATCACCAATCTATCTCTAACACCACTCAAAGAGTATGAGCGAGCCGTCCTATCTAGAGGGCTGACTTTTTGCCCCCGCACAGACAAATACAATGAATTCCAACTCCTGAAAGATCTTTACGACTTCGCCAGAAAACTTCGCCTGAGAGAATACTTCTTTGATAAGCCCGAAAACCCCCACCAAAACTCGGACTTCCACCCAGCAAACCAAAATTGGACTCCCAACATCGGGCGGGAAAAACACTTGGATACTATATTAAGGCAGTTCAAAATGACATTATTGAAAATTTTAAGAACCGCAGGTTAGGACCAGACAATCTTCCAAAAGAGAACGTACTGCTCTCGAGGCGCTCAGCAACCGTACCGACATCGTCATAAAGCCAGCTGATAAGGGCGGAGGCATTGTTATCTTGAACAGGGATGACTATATAGCAGAAGGCATCCGACAGCTTTCTGACAACCATTTTTATAAACAACGGCATGGCGACCCCACCGACGAGCACTCAAAAGCTATATCTGACATTCTCCTCGACCTCACAAAACACAATGAAATCTCCCCGAAACTATGCAAGGCACTCACGACTACCCATCCTTCTCCTGGGCGTTTCTACATGCTCCCTAAATTACATAAAGCCGTTATTCCTGGACGGCCAATAATTTCAGGAATCGGCACTCTCACAGAACCAATATCAAAGTACATTGACACTCTTATTAGCCACATTCCAGCCACACATCCATCCTACATCAAAGATACAAACCACTTTCTCCGCCAGATAGACAATATAACATTACCAGAAGGAGCCTTTCTTGTGACCATGGATGTAACATCCTTATACACAAACATTCCCCATGCTGACGGCATTACAGCCCTTTTAGAATCTTATGACCAGCAGAGACCTCATGAATCTCCAAGCCCAAACGTGTTAGGAACACTAGCCAAAATTGTGTTAGAATATAATAGCATCGAATTTGATCTTCAATATTATCTGCAAGTAAGTGGCACCGCTATGGGAACAAGAATGGCCCCAAATTATGCCATTATCTTCATGCATCATATAGAGTCAAAATTTCTTTCTTCTTGTCCAATTCAGCCGTACTTTTACAAGCGCTATTTGGATGATATTTTTATAATATGGACAAACACAGAACAACAACTTATCCATTTCATTGACAGTTTCAACTCCGTGCACCCAAACATAAAGTTTACGCACACCTACAAGGGGTTAGTTCGTACAACCGTTTATAGAAAACCAACCGACTCACAAAAATATCTACATTTTCAAAGCGCCCATCCCCGTCACTGCAAAACCAGCATCCCTTATTCGCAGGCCCATCGTTTTCGAAGAATCTGCTCTAACGACCTAGACTTTCATGAAAACTCCGAACACATGCGCAACGTGCTCTTAACACAGCGCTATCCACGTTCCCTTATTGATGACGCCATAAGCAGAGCTTCAAATCTTAACCGTAGTCAGATACTCCAGGGGCACCAAATAGATAACCGAAATGATTACACTACAAACCTTATCCTCACATTTAACAGTAACGCACCGAACATAAACAGAATTCTTAATAAGCACTTTAACATTCTCCAGCAAAGTCAACGACTATCGAAAATATTTACATGCGCACCCCGCGTGATTTACAGGCGTGCCAAAAACATTCAGAACCATCTAGTCCACTCCAAGGAACACAAAACCCCAAAATATGAATGCCAGCCCTGTGGTAAAGGTCGCTGCAAAGTTTGCAAGCACATGCAGACTACGTGTTCCGCAACTAGTACGAGGTCAGTTTTCCAGCATTCAATCAACGGTAACTTTGACTGCGACTCATCAAACATTATTTACCTTCTTGAATGCACTGTGTGTAACCAGCAATACATAGGACAGACAAACACTGCATTCCGCATTCGATTTAACAATCACCGCGCACACGCCAAGTCTCTCCCAAACCTTCCCCTATCCAAGCATGTAAACGCAGAAGGACACCCATTAGACCAACTAAAAGTAACAATTATTCAAGGGGGCTTCAAAAACAGGCGAGAACGTGAACAGCGTGAATCCTATTTTATCCACAAGTTTAAAACTATTCAAGAAGGTCTTAACGAAAAGCCTGGTACCCTTTCTTTTATTCACGACCTCCAAACAAAATAATACTACACTTCTCGTTAATTGGCTAACTCAGATATACCTTTCATAACTCCTAGTGTATATCCCAGGCAATCATATTCCTCCTTACTTACAGTATACTGCCTCGTGCAGTATTGATAAGCTTTTGACGTTCTTTCCTTACATTTTCCGACAATTTGAAATCTTTGCACACAGCTAGCCCAGCCCTCCTCCCTTCAAACAAGTATTCCCGGCGAGGTCGGTTCAACGACCCGCCCAGGGAGAGGGGTGCACCGTTCAGTGAAACCCAGACCCCGTAAGTTCTTACACATGTGCTCGTTAACGTAGCCCACTTCTTCCTTAACGTTCTAGCCCTCGGCTCACCGGAAATTAGTGAGACCCCCAAAAGGCGCCTGGTTTGGCCTGTTCGTCACTGCCAGTGTCATTTGCACAGCAGCTCCTCTTTGGCCACGCATCTGCAGCGGCGCCCTTTGTGTTTGAGCATTTTGTTTGTGTGTTTTGTTTGCACGTTTTGCTTTCGTACGCCTGTGGTTGCCGTGCTGCCCATGTCCCCCGCACCGTCTTCCTCTGCCTTTCTCTGGTTTCGCCATCTCCTTTTGTACCCCCCCTTCCTTACTATACTAGTTTTCCCCCTTTTTTCTTTTATTTCTATTTTTTGCTTCCTCCCCCAATATTGTCCCTGTTTGCTCCCCGCACCCACAGCTTTATTTTTTTTCAATTTTTTGAACTGTTGTTGCTATTTGCGTGTTACACTCCTTTCTCCCTCCTCTTGAGCTCACAAACTTAAAACGTCCGTCTGACGCGAGACCACTACAGTCCTGAAGAAGACCGCACCGCGGTCGAAACGTTGATAAATAAAAGTGTCTTTGTAGAAGTGCCCACTTCTCTTAAATCTTTATTCTGCGGAGCCAACGCAACCTACGTTCGTAATGTATATATATATACACTGTGCTTGCCCGATGCACCCCCGCCGCACCAAGTTGAGCTGATATGTGTGCCTGCGCACTCCGAGAATCCCGGAAACGTGGCCGCCAACCTCTTAGCCCGAGGCTCTTTAAACCGGTCTCAGCTGGCCTTGTATCGAGGATTCACGAAGGACTGCATGCATTGATTTGCGAGCTGATGCAGGCCTACAGAGTCTCCCGCCAACTCTACCCCCGCCACACCAGACCCTCCATAACAAACACGCAACGCCCTGGCGCGGAATACAGACTCACATTATCCCCTCACCCCTTTCCCTATCCCGCTGTCATACCTCCTGTCTACGCCGTATGCCCAGAACTCTTCGCCTCTTCCATCCACGTCCTCTTTCTCTGCCCGGCGAACCCTCTACCGTGGGACCCAGTGCAGCCTACCTCAAGACATGGGAGGACTGAGACATCCTGCTGCGCTTAGAGGAGCCGGCTGTGCAGACTATCTCCACCGGCCGGAAATTTCAGATTGCACGGCCGTTTATGTAGACGGTTTGGAAAGGGAGGGGGGAGGTGAGGAGGGGCTGCCCTTCCTTTGCTGCTCACTTGGGATCCCTGTATCACGGCTTGCACACATGTCCGCGAAGAACTTGGTGGGGGAGCACACGTTCGTTTCTTCACGTCGGCTCGGGGTAGCGGTTGTGCTGTCCGAAGCATCTCCGGTTTGCCGGTAGATGGACCACCGGGCTTGCTCTGGGCTCGCTGTCTGGTGGTGTTGGTAGTGTTTTTTTTATTAAAATAATGGTAAAAAGGAAGGAAAAGATTTTTGCTAGCTCTGGCATCTGCCATCGATACTGAAGCACCTGAGCTGGGGCAGCGGAAATAAAGGATAGCAGGCAGAATGGAGAAATGAAGTGAAAGAGGTGAGGGGACAGGAAATCGCAAACCTACACAAGCGCCTTGCCCTGTCTGAGACGCGCCAAAATTGATAGCGGTGGAGGAGATTGATAGCAACACACTGGCGAACGCGCAGGCTGCAACCGCGCAGTCTGCACTTGAGGCGTAGGTTAGCGCACTTGAGGTTCTAGATGAACTCCGCATTCCTCGTCTTAGAAATTCCGATCACATCCGCCATCAAGGCGGCTCTAGACAATGTTCCGAGCTTTATAGTCGCACACCCATTGCGGCTTTATAGCCGCAAAGGGTGGATGACGCTGGAAAAATACAGGGTTAATTGGAGAGACATGAGAGAGGTCTTTGCCCTGCAGTGGGTGTAGTAAGGGTGATGATGATGATTACATGACCAAGCCTACTAGAGCTACCAGACGCTCCGGCCCACTCAATATTATAGGGAGCCACAATATTATGACCGGTACATCCCAAGTCGCACATGAGGAAGAGTAATCCGCCCTCAACCTGCCCAGCCTGACGGAATTCCCTGTAATTGATGCACCTGGCTCAGAGGCGGGCCCCTTCATTGTAAGCGAGAATTCTAGTGATAATCATGGCGGGCACTCCTAAACCGCGCAGGTACTCACGCAACAATTCGTCTATAATAATAATAATAATAATAATAATAATAATAATAATAATAATAATAATAATAATAATAATAATAATAATAATAATAATATAATAATAATAATAATAATAATAATAATAATAATAATAATAATAATAATAATAATAATAATAATAATAATAATAATAATTGGTTTTTGGGGAAAGGAAATGGCGCAGTATCTGTCTCATATATCGTTGGACACCTGAACCGCGGCGTGAGGGAAGGGATAAAGGAGGGAGTTAAAGAAAGGAAGAAAGAGGTGCCGTAGTGGAGGGCTCCGGAATAATTTCGACCACCTGGGGATCTTGAACGTGCACTGACATCGCACAGCACACGGGCGCCTTATCGTTTTTCCTCCATAAAAACGCAGCCGCCGCGGCCGGGTTCGAACCCGGGTACTCCGGATCAGTAGTCGAGCGCCCTAACCACTGAGCCACCGCGGCAACAACTCAGCTACAATTCAAATTTAGCAGCAGAACTGCCGACGATTCAACGCTCGCACTAAGAGGGTCGACCTCCGGCTGTTCATAACAACGTTCCCCCGTCCTCGTGCTGTAGTGGCCCTCCAAGAGCCGGGGGCGCAGCCAGTCTCACCTCTTTCTGTCTTTCCTCTTTCATTTCCACATTTCTTCATTCCTTTACGGCGCTGTTCGGGTGTCCACCGAGATGTGAGAAAATTAGTGCTGCAATTCCTTTCCTAAGAAAACCACTTTTAGGGCGCAAGCCTTTCTTGGCTCATGAGTGGAGTGGACGGACGGAAGCTGTAGACGGAAATTTGTGGATGGAAGTTGTCCGCACGAACTGTCAATCATTTGTGTGGTGAATCAAGCATAAATGTAAAATTTGATTAAGCAACAGTTCTTAAGCAACACATAGGCAATGAAATAAGATCTAGATATAAAAATATGAAAACAAAAAGTTAATATAAACGAAGCATAAAGATAAATAAATGAAAATTTAAAACAGCACGAATATGAAAAAATGAAAAATAAAAAAATGAAAAAGAAATCAATGAGAAAAAGAAAACGAAAACATAAAAAATACAGAGATGAAAGAAAATGAAAAATGAAGAGAAAAAAACAGGACAGGGAAAGGCTTTCGCATGTGTGCTCGTAAGCAGACAAGTGCAATCCTGTAATTTTTTCAATTTCATTTCTTCTTTATTATCCTCTTTGTATATTAGAACCAGCGCATTATCTATGGAATTTGACTTGCCGCACCTGTTACGAATTGCAAGCTGTAGAATAAGAAGGGTCACAATTACTGGCTGTGTCTCAGGCCGGATATTTATTCGAATCGCAAATTTTAAAAGTATCGTAGTTAAAGTGCTGCTGATATAAAACTAACAGATCACTTTTGGATTTGCCTAAGAGTTGATATAAAATTTTCCTTAAATTTTGCCAACTATGGCGCTGGATTGTAAAATACGACACCGATACTGGTTAGAAGTGGCTCTATTGGTGGTTGTATCGGTGGAGCCTTCCCATATTGTTAAAGGCGTTTTTTTACTGCGCTTCTCTAAATGTGAACATTGTCAGTGACCTACAGGACGAGATTCTTCTTAAAAATTGAAAATTGGTCTTTGGGGAAAGAAAATGGCGCAGTATTTTTCTTAATCTCAATTATGAAAGTCACTTCTTAGTGCCCATCATTGTGCAGTAAGATTTGGATGCCTTGATCCGCAAGACATTAGACAGATTACTAGACTTGGGTCTCCACAACACTATCGGGGAACTCTTGGAGGCCCACCGAAAGGCCCTATACATCAGGCTCACACAACCCTCCACAGGCTGGTATATCGTGGACTTCTTCGGAATCAGAATACCGACCAACGACCCAGCCCTCCTCCACATTGCTCACCCTTTCACCGAGAGCTGCTCATCAATCCGCTGCCGAGAAATATGAACCCCCTCACCTCTTTCATTTCATTTCTCCATTCTGCCTGCTGTCCTTTATTTCCGCTGCCCCAGCTCAGGTGCTTCAGTATCGATGGCAGATGCCGGGGCTAGCAAAAATCTTTTCCTTCTTTTTTACTATTATTTTTAATAAAACCACTACCACCACCACCCACCATGAGCAGCACCACAGAGCCCATGCGAAGGCACTCCACTAAGTGTACGGCTCCGAGCCGGACGCCGTCTGGGTGGACGCTGCCTGCCTAGGTTATGAAGCAGCCGCAGCCGTAGTGCTCTCCTATTCATCATCTAGTCTATTCATTATCTCTCCCCGCAAACGGATATTTTTTAAGTACCGCTTTAAATGTTTATGTGCCATTCATTAAAAACTTGCACCACTGACGAAGTCAAATAACTTCCGACTGCAGCACTGTCTTTTTACTTCGAGACCAGAAGAATATTTAGGAATTTTAAAAATTCAACCTAGTGCACTTGCTAGTGTCGTGGGCGGCGGTGTTGGGTCACATTTTTTGCTTTCAGCCAGCACTGCCCATACCAGTCCCTTGGTGTCTCCAAATTCGGCATAGAAGTTAATGTCAATATGCGATATGTATGCGTGTTCAGAGGTATGTTCGGCCCAGTTCATAGCTTGCCTCCTTTCCGTTCTGTTCACTCGACGCCGTACTCTGCTACAGTCGAACTTTTTAGGAGCGTTAACAGTTACTATTTACGTTTTACAGAGAAGCTTATACGTCTACCGTACAAGGAATTTCCGTCTCGCTGTAATCGTTATCGTATGCAAAAAATTAATGTAGATTAGCTCATCTAATCCAGTATATACAAAGCGAAAGATATCGGCGTTACTGTGTTCGTTGGCGTTGGCATTGAGCAAAGGAAGGGCACATAACTGGCTCCCTGGATATGTGGACGCCTCATTCGTGCTTTCATTCGTGGTGAGAGAGAGATGTGGAATGAATGAATCAGCGTTGCGACTGGCTATGCGGCACTGTAGCAATACATAGGCCGCAGCGTTCATTTGGTGATGAATCTCTCGCGATCAACCATTAACTGCATGCCACCTCCCAGGGTGGCAGGGAGGGCGCGCCGCCTATCCAGTGCTCGGAACGCAATCAAAGTAGGCTTTTCAAACCAACGCCATGTACATGAAAGCGAGTGTGAGGTCTCCACTGACCCACGGAGCCGGTTGTGCGCTTTTACTTTCGGGAAAATGAACGGCGTTTGCAAAGTTGTCAACGACAATGAACTCTTTGAACGCTGTCGGCTAACTTGTTTTGTTTGGTTTTTGAGGAAAGGAAATGGCACAGTAATCGTCTCACATATCTCGGTGGATACCCGAACCGTGCCGTAAAGAAAGGAATAAAGGGGGAGGGAAAGAAGAAAGAGAGAACTGAAAACTGAAAGTTGCATTTTGAGGAAAGGTGCGGCGCTGCGCAGCGGTGGAACACCTGTGGCTCGGAGTGACTTGGGAGCGAGAGAGAGCGAAAGGGCGACGGAGTCGGCGGCGGCCACCTGCGCCGTGCGTGACGTCACTCGTGCTCCGACATATGCCGGCTCGCGCGAAGCGCGGTGTTGACTAGCGGAGTGAAGCATTTCGCATCAAAACGCCAGGCTTAAAATTGAATGCTACTCAGAGTGCAAATGTACCCAACAGAGTAGAAATCTTATATCACACTGATCATAAATCAGTCGTAATAAAAAACAAATACCAATATAGAATAATAATAATTTTTTTTGCGGGGGGGGGGGAGGAAATGGCGCAGTATCTGTCCCACATATCTCGGTGGACCCCTGAACCGCGCCGTAAGGGAAGGGATAAAGGAGGGAGTGAAAGAAGAAAGAGGTGCCGTAGTGCAGGTCTCCAGAATAATTTAGACCACCTGGGGGTCTAACGTGTACTGTCATCGCACCGCACACGGGCGCCTTAGAGTTTGCCTCCATAAAAACGCAGACGCCGCGGTCGGGTTCGAACCTGGGAACTCCGGATCAGTAGCCGAGCGCCCTAACCACCACGGCGGGTACAAGTATAGAAAACTATGCAATTGAAAAAAGAAAAAAAAACAAATACGAAAAGGACCAAATATATAAAGGATAGTAAAAGTACAGTTCACTTGCCTCTGGTTCAACTCTTTGTAGAGCCACGTTTCCAATCATATGTCCCTTGACATCAGGCATACAGAATACGGCTCAGTACTCGTTTTCAAAAAATTCAGGGGCGCTTTGTGACCTAAGGTGCGGTGCGAAGAGTCTTTAGCGCGGTGTTTCTGCTTGTGTCACTGATGTGTTGTTAAGATGTTAAGTACACAATTTTTTGTGAACCTTAAATGCTGGAGACACTGGAGGGCGTTTGGGAGGCATCCGTCTGATTACACGCCTTTCCGCAAACACTCTCCAGCGTCCTAGACAAAAACTGCATATGCGTTGGCAGGAAGTTTCGTAGTCGTTAGCACGCTCGGCTGCAACACGGAAGGACGATGGTTCGAATCGCATTGCGCACAAAAATGTTTTTCTCATCGAGTTGCTGAAGAGCGTAACGGACGGACAGGGTCGTGGCCACGAGTATCAGCCATGAAAGGGTTTCGCCTTAATAAGAAAAAAAAACACGAAACAAGCATCAAAACCACATGATGGAGGATAGGCCGCGTGTGAACAATGGGAACACCGTCCGACGCGTTCCAGTTCACATTCTCGTTGTTGCGACTGCAGGGATGAAAAGGAAAGTGCACGGGCCGGCCCACTGGCTCAAGCTGAGCCCCAATCGCTGCCACGTGCAGACTGTAGGAGAGTTGAGAGAGATACGAGAGGAAATATTGAAAGAATGGACACGCGTCGCAAACCCCGCGTCATCTGAAGCGACGACGGAGGCTTAGCAACAGATACCCCAGGTAACAAGGAGCTCTCACCACATATGTGAGAGCGTGAGAACCCCTAGATCCGAAACCCGCAAACTAGGAAGCCAAAGCTGCTTCGAAAAGGGTGGACCTCGTTCGATGCCCTCGTGTCAAGTGCAAACCGCATAATGTATAACGGCGCCAGCAAAACTGGCAAAAAATAATTGAAATCTGGAAAAAAATTTAAAAAAAATTAGAGAACGTTGAAGCTTCGTCTTTAAGAGCGGGATGCGACAGCGTGTTGCAGCGTTTCAGCGTGGGTTCAGCGCGACGCCTTGCCCGTTGGACAATTTAGGGAACGGAAACATTTTGTTGGACGCCTGAACCGCACCGTAAGGCAATGAAAATGAAAATTGGTTTTAAGAAAACCCCTTGTTCGAACTCGACTGCGGCGGCAGAGTTCGGTGTAGGCTAAACGCAAAGGCGTCCGTGGGCTGTGTAAAAAGATAATAATAATAATAATAATAATAATAATAATAATAATAATAATAATAATAATAATAATAATAATAATAATAATAATAATAATAATAATGATAATAATAATAATAATAATAATAATTGGTTTTTGGGGAAAGAAATGGCGCAATATCTGTCTCATATATCGTTGGACACCTCAACCACGCCGTAAAAGAAGGGCTAAAGGAGGAAGTGAAAGACGAAAGGAAGAAAGAGGTGCCGTAGTGGAGGGCTCTGGAATAATTTCGACCACCTGGGGACCTTTAACGATCCGCCGCGGTGGCTCAGTGGTTGGGGCGCTCGACTACTGATCCGGAGTTCCCGGGTTCGAACCCGACCGCGGCGGCTGCGTTTTTATGGAGGAAAAACGCTTAGGCGCCCGTGTGCTGTGCGATGTCAGTGCACGTTAAAGATGCCCAGGTGGTCGAGATTATTCCGGAGCCCTCCACTATGGCACCTCTTCCTTTCTTCTTTCACTCCTTCCTTTAGCCCCTTCTGACGGCCTTGCCGAACCGTTTGTCGTATAAGGTTCTGGATGGTGCCAAACGATTCGTCGTGTTGTAATGCACACGTGTATAAATTTTATTAAATATACGGAGAATATTACCTGATATTGGGACGGTGGATGAAAATCGCCATAGTAGTGCTGAATGCACGATTTAGATGGCTCTGCTTATGTTTTAGAAGGAATGTTTTCGGAGAGGAAACATCAATGTTCAGATTCGGTCTTCTGCCGTGTCACTGAGCATATCGATGTAAACACTTCAAAGCTCGAGAAGCTAACGCTCTTAAGCAGAACACTGAGGCAGTGTACCAGGATGGATGCCATCTATTTGACTCCAGAAGGAACAAGAAACTTGGCCTTCTTTTGTTTTCTAAAGAATAAAAAACGATGCCTTTACATTGACACACACGGGCTTATGAGACCATACTCAAAGGTGTGCAACCTAATACCTGATACCTGAAACCTAATTTAATATCTGCAGCGGGACCTTGTACCTAAGATATTAAACTTATTTTTAGAATATGGCGCAGTGCTTGGCTTGCAATCTGGCACGGGTCGGCCCAGTATTTCACTGCCTCCGGGATCGGCCTAGGGACTATTAGCACGGCGCGTCTTTTCTTTCACTCTTTGCTCTCCTACTCTTTACCCCTCCTACTTTCAGCACGCTGCTGCGAGCGTGGCTCGGCTTGAGCCAGTAGGCTGGCCCGTGCTCTTTCTTTTTCTTTCTTCCTCTCAGAAACATCAGTCAGTGAGTGCAACCACTGGTTGCATCACAATTTTAATAGGATAATTGCTCTCTGAGGCAAGAAAATGACGGGTAGAATGAGAAAAAGCATTATCACGAAGGAACTCGGGCACGCCCCTGGATCCCCACACGAGCACACTGAACTCATGTTTATGTTCCTAAGGTTCATAACACTGGCGCCACAGCCAGCAGCGATGTTCTGCGTGCCGAGCCCTCCTAGCACAGCGCAGTCTCCCAGTCCTTCCAGGTCTTGAAGTAATCTAGGCTCCACAGTGGAGGATTGGTATGGCAGAAAAAGAGAATGTGGAGGAGAGAAGTGAAGGGTTCTGGCATAGGGTGCTGGCAGGAGTAGGGCAGGTAGGATCACAGTGGGATGGGGTAAGGGGGAGGGGAGGGTGTGTGCCTGTAGTCCGCGCCAGGTGTTGCATGTTTGCCATCTTAGGAGGGGTTGGGAGAGGTGTAGAGCTGGCGCGAGGCTCTCTCGGTCTGCGTCACCTAGCTGAATGAGCGTATGCGCTCCTTCATGAATCGCCTATCCGAGGCTACCTGAGACCGGGTAGCCTCGGCTACCCGGTTTCCGGATAAAAGTTTCGGGCCTCGGGCTAAAAGGCTGGCGGCCTCGTTTCCTGGATTCTTGAAGTGCGGAGGCACCCATATCCGCTGCACTTGTTGGGGTAAGGGTGTATCAGGAGATCCCAGTATGCCAAAAGGAGGGACATGAACTTGGCCCTGCACAAGATTTAAAGTTACAGTTTTAGAGCCTGTTTAAACGTAGTTGGCTTCCATGCGGGTGATGGCAATTGCAATGGCGGCTTCCTCTGCAGACAATGGGCAGGTGCCTGAGGGGAGAGGTAGTGTGAGGAGGGAGGATGAAGTGGAGTCCACCATGGCTGCGGTTGCTGTTTCCTGTAAGATATTTTCTATTCCGCCATCACTGCCATCGGCTGTACTCAGCATGATATCGGCAAAGAGGGTTTGCTTGAGTTGAGGCATTGTTGCCATTTCTCGGGAGACGGGGATTAGGGTGATGTTAACGAGGAAGGGGGAGAGGACGGACTCTTGAGGGGCGCCGATACTACGAAGCAAGTAGCATAGGCAAGCGAGATCCGAAGTGTATTTCAGGTGTGCTGTCAGTGGGCATTGCCTGAATGTAGTTGTAGGTGCGCACAGTCAGATTCAATGGGGATAGTGCAGTCGCCGTGCGCAAAGTTCATCCAAGATAACTAGTCTATGTTGTATAGGCCTGACAGGGTCCTTTGTGGGGGACTAATTTGTTCGATGTAGTGATCACTGCCCAGTGCATGTTGTGTTCTGTTCCAGGCAGCACCGCGGAGCTAGCAGCTCAACGTCAACTCCGGACTGGTGCTCATGCTGACAATCTTGTCGATCCTCGTGGGCGTCTGAAACGTGTTGTGGTCAGTGAGTCGGAGGTTCTGCAGGAGGAGCCATAGCCTGCGACCTGGATGTGTCGCGGTTGTGCATCCCATTCAGTACTGTCACGGACGGCGACAACCCGTCTATATGAACGACGGCGACAGAAAGTCGCCTTCTGGCAGCCAACATTTATGCTTTTACGGGATAGCTCCGAGCCCGGCAATAGTGATCGCTCCCACGCTTACCACGAGGCCACGAGGGACAACGAACGGCGTCGCCCGGTTGGATTCTGGGAACCGGGGGAGCGGGCGGAGACCTAAAAGACGACGCCACAGCGAACGAGCGGCAGTTATCTTCACCATTGGTCGTGGCTGTGTGGGGGGAACAATGGGGCCTCGTTTCCGGTGGGAGACGGACAGCATGCCGAGCACGGTCGCGGGCTAGCGGTCATCGTGCGCGATCTTCGCAAGCATCTCAAAGGACAAAACGTCCCCTTTCAGCTTCTCGGCCCGACCTGGAAATCTAGCCCGGCGCGTCAGCTGACATCTAAAGAACAGGAGTCAGTAGCGCTTCGGAACTTTCGGCTGGCCAGATAACATCGCCTCCAGTAAGCGACGTGAACCCGACGGCATTCTCCTCTCTCCCAGGCTCGACATTTGACGGGGGCGTGTCCCTATGTGCTGTGGTGTTAGTTTGTGCGCGTGAGTGAATATTTCAGGCCACTCCCACCCCGGCGGAGGCGTCCACAACCTGGGGAATCTAGGGACGAAGTACGGGATAAAACTCTATAGTGAGTGCAGTGAAAATCACCCTTTATTATGATCATCCCTTAAGATCATCCTCTCTTAAGATCCTCCATTCGGGGAGATCGTCACTTTTGATTCACATGCTTGTACAAATGTAAATCAACCTTACTGTGCAGTTTCCCTCCTTAACGGAGTCCGACAACGTCATTTGGAGACGGGACCTGCGGGTCCCGTGACCCCTCCGCCCCAACCTCTGATGACACCGGTGGTGATTGAAGCGCAATCCCCAAAACTGGTGGCCTGCGAAGGGCTTGGACCGCCATCCTCAACTGTATACTGACTGTTGAAGTCCCGACCTATTAGCAAGGGATGTTTTCGTGCTAGGTTGTGCAGATATAACTCAAAACTGATACTAACGAGGCCGTCAGCTGACATGGGTGGTGGTATATGTTTGCGATATAGATTAAAGTAGTGTGTGATGTATAGGTTTTGTGATCAAGCAGGGCAAGTTTTTGTCGCTGAGTTTGGTGAGTGTTGTAGGTGAGGATGCGGTGAATGAGTGTGGACGCCCTTTGTGTGCCGGTGTCTGAATGTGTCGATGTAGCAGGGGAAGGTTGCCCGCGGTGTGCATTGTCTTGGACAAGAAATATGTGGGGCGTGGGGTGAAGGTGGGAAGGAGAAGTTGCAGAGGTGGTCGTTTTGCCCGGAACCCGCCGCAGTTACAAGTGAAGATGGGGAGGGAATTAGTGTTCCGCCTCGCTATCGGGAAGGGGAGGGGGGGTTGAGGAGGGCTGCAGTAAGATTGGTATCTTTTGGTGTGTTGTTCGGGGAAGGTGGTGAGGGTTTGCTGAGATAGTGTTTGGGGAGTGAAGGAAGTGTGACGTTGGCCGAAGCCATGGGTAAGGCTATGTTTCATGAGCCCTAGCATCTTGATGAGCATAGCATCCATGCGCTGCTGAAGTTTTCGGTGAGGGTAGCGGCAAGGTGGACGAATCTAACCTCAAGGTTGGCGTCTAGCTATTTAAGTTGATGCTAAAAGTTGGCCTCGATTGCTGCAAATCTGTTGTCGATTTCTAGGGATGTGGGAGAAGGTGTGCCGTTCGCGCGTTTATTTTTTGCAGGGGGTGGGGGGTACTCGATGAGGCTGTGTTGAAGGATGACCGGTTACTGAGGGGGTCTGGGTTGAGGGAGTAAGCATGAGAGGGGGCTCACGAGGCGGCTTACTTCGTAGCTCAAGGCCCGGAGTTCCTGGTATCTCGGAACTTCTTGGAAGGACTGGGCTGGCTGGGTATGATGGGTGGCGTTTCCAGAAACGTGGTCTGTCTAGGTCAGTAAATGTCTCACATCTCGGTACCCACTTCAGCCGCCTCTGAAGAGAAGGGGTAGTCTTAGATGGCGCACATTTGAAGGGCGAATATGTACGGTCAAATCCCTTTAGCAAGGTAGCCTCCAAGTTGAGAAGTACATGTAAGCTATATGCACGAAAAATCGTATAACACCAGAAGAAATATTGTATGACAGACGGCTGCGTGAATGTTTGGTAAAATTGTTGTCGGGAAAATTGGCGCAGCTTCGAGGCGGCCAAATGAGGAGCATATATACACCAACGAAATGTATACGATTCTCTGAAATGGCGGTGCTCGGCTGGCTGTGTGCGTCATAGGGCCACTTGATGATGTCATCCTATTTTTCTGGCCGTTGCTGGGATTTTCTGCAGCATCTCCGCAACCACACAGATGCCGCCGGCTTTTCTCGAAATGGAGCTAGGCTTTCACCTCAAAGGTGCACTGAAGAGGACTCTGAACTCGTCTTTTTACCGCGGGAACTCAATCTACATATTTCAGGCATTCTTAGAAACTTCGAATTATTGTCCTGTGTGGCCGATTGCCCTAATTAAATCGGATTAAACTTCCCGGCTGCCGCATTTTTTTAACTCAACGCGGTAGTTAGGAGGAGTCAACCAACGCGTTAGCCAGCCCCGCGGCGGTTTGCCGCTCTGCCATCGGCGGAGTGATAAGTAAATCAAAGAGTCCACGTGTATTTTTATTTCCGTGGGCCTAATTTGAGGCTATATTGTGTGTGACTGAAACTGTTTATTCACAGAAAGATAAAAAAACAAATAAAAATGAAAGCGAAGCCGCCACTTGACTGGCTGAAGGCACTCTACGCGTTGGTTGACTCCGCCAACATAGCGCGTCCAGATAAAAAAAAAACGGCAGCCGGGACGTTTAATTCTATTTAATTAGGACAGTCAGCCGCAAATCATAATAATTCGAAGTTTTTAACAATGCTCGGAACGTCTAGATATAGTTCCTGAGGTAAAAAGACGAGTTATGTGATTCCTCTTTACTGCAGCTTTAAACCTTTTATCTCTTTCTCTGTCTGGCTAAACTGATGAGAGGAATGTTTCAACATGTGGTTTGACGAAATGCTGTGGAATTGGCTATATGACGTTTTGTGCCACCGCTATAATGCACTAGCGGCGCTGCGAGCCCTGTAGGAGGAAAATAGGCACTACTTAAAAAAATGGCTTGCGGTTTAGCACTGCGATGCACGAAATATTGTGCAAAATCCCGGTGGCCACCGAAATTTTGAGGGTAGCCCCCCCTCCCCCATTCTGGATGTGACCCTGGTCGGTTTCGACTGTGGATAAACTGAATTTCTAAATTTTCGGGGTGGGCCACCCACACCTGGAGGGCGGAAAAAAATTAAAAATTGGCTTTTCAGGAAAAGAAGTGACGCAGTAATTTCCTCACAGGTTTCGTTTGACATCGGAACAGCGCCGTAAGGGAAGCGATTAAGGTGGGAGTGTAAGAAGAAAGGAAGAGGTGCCGTAGTGAAGGGCTCCGGAATAATTTAGACTACCTCGCTATCATTAACGTGCACTAACAGCGCACAGCATACGGGCGCCTCTTGCATTTCGCCTCCATCGAAACGCATCGGCCGCGGTCGGGTTCGAACCCGGGTACCCCGGCTCTGTTGCCGAGCGCCTTATCCACTTAGCCACCGCGGCGGGTGCCAATTCCATTCTAAGTCTAGGTCAAGCCTCTCTTCTACTCGAGCACACCCACATTCACCAGCAGTCAAATGCGGCCAAGGTCATTCCAATGGCAAATTTCAGGTTACCTATAGCCATAAGAGTATGGGACATGCCTCATCTTCTATACCATGGACATCCATGCTTACCCTGCAGGGCCATCCTCAAATAGAGCTTTTCTTGGTTTCTCACGCATCTTTAGGTCAGCGAAGATAATTCGAAGTCGAATTTAGAGTGGTCCTAAGCATGTTTGGGCCATGCCTGATGTTTCATACCAAGTGTTGCCATTGTTACCCTGCAGGAAAATCTCGAAAATTGAACTTTGCTTTGTCCATTGCTAAGCACACCCATTCACTTACTGAGTCTGGCTGAGGCTTTAGTTTTTTCGCTGTAGACGTCGAAATCGCTGGGGGTACTCTAGACGTGCTTTCGCACTAGGAGCGCTAGGAGCGGCGAACGCAACGAAAGAAACATAGAGTAGTGGAAGAGCGCAAACTTGTTCATTTCTCCTACAACCACAATTTGCAGTCTTTTAGTGCTAAATCACTACTTCTGTAGCAATTCTGAAATGACCGATATGTCTCTGAAGCCTCGACCTTTGACCCTTGAGCTTTGACATGAAATCACTTGGATATGCTGTGGCTAGGGGAAGATGATGTGCTAGTAAAGTTTAAAAGAAGTATTGGAGGACTTTGCAAGTAAATGCCTCGGGAAGAGTCAAGCGAATTCGATAGACAAGGCGATGTTTAGGCAATAGTCAAGCTGGTTTGATATCAAGCGTTTTCTCACGACTACTTGTTTAACGGTGCTTGTGACGATTCCCCAAAGCAACGACGCGACGGACACCGCGAGAACCTTCGCAGCGGCACCCAGCGGTACGGGGGAAAAGGAAAAGATAATAGACGCTCCCCTGTTTTACAGGGAGTGGAGCCAGTCGGACTCCCGCCAGCAACGTGTACTGTCGGTTTACGGAGCGCCTCTTCCCGCGCGCTCGTTAGGACACATCGGTGACCCGTTTCGGTGTCCGCTTTCAGGTTCTGCCCCTTACAATGCTATAACAATTCTGGCGATAAAGTAAAAATTTCCCGCCATCGCATTAAATTATCTGCAACCATGCCGACCTATGGATCATTGGAGGTATTCCACAGAGAAGAAGGAGCCTGGATGGAGTACTTGGAGCGCCAACAGAGTTCCAGATGAGAATATAAGGTCCGTGTTCCTGACTTGCTGCAGGTCCAATACCTACTACGGAGCCTCCTGACGCCTAAAACACAAGGTCAAGTCTCCATAGACGAGATACTTTCCGAGCTCTCGGGCCACTACATTCCGAAGCCTTCCATGGTAGTTTGCCGCTTCATATTCAGTATAGTCACTCTCGGCAGCCGGAAGCATTTGTCGGCGACTACACTTCATCACTGAAAAAGCTTCCAGCAAACTATGAGTACGGCACCTTCCTTGCTTACATCCTGCGAGACCGACTGCCTTGCGACATTAATTACACGCCAATGCAACGATGCCTGCTTGAAGAGCCAAAGCTGACGTTCTTGTCAACAGTCACGCTCCCATTTTCAACGGAGACAGCGAAGAATGATTCAAGAACTTTGATGCAAGCTCAGGGCATGGCCGAAGCGCAGCCAGTTCACAGTGCGATGCGAGCGCAGATGTAACACACGCACAAGTTGCTATTGCTGAAGAGAGCTGCACTATGCAACAGCAGGCCACCACGCCAAATCCCGGTACAATACATGCTACAAGATCGGTCATCTAGCCAGAGTATGCCGCTTAATGAAAGCTACCGACACGAAGCAGAAGAGCGTGTGAAGCAAGCACAGTAAGCAAAGGCAACAAAAGCAGCCAGTACACAGCCTGATAACCTTCCTGCGACCCAGCCACAGGTCTACAGGACGTGGCAGATTAACAGCGAGGAAAGAGTTCTACTGTTTGTAAGAGCTTTACAAGTCGCAGGAAGGTCTCCTAGCTGGAGCATGACACGGGTGCCAGCGTATCTGCAATAGGGGAGACCGCATTCCAACAGCGGTTTTTCGAGCTCTCAGTAGGCTCATCAGACGTGGTTCCTAAGAGTTAATTATTGCGGAATACTGATACCGATTAGTGGAAAAGTTACCGTTTCAGTCCGATTCGGAAGAAGAGAGGCAGCACAGCCTTTGTTTTTATCTCTGGAGCACTGTAGAACCCTTATCGGACGAAACTGGATCAGTGCGCTGCAACTCGACCTCAGTGACGTTATAGCCGTTGACTCACTCACGAGGATTGATGAGCTGCTGACTTGCTACAAAGAAGCATTTTCAAAAGGAATAGGAACATTCAAAGGTGTGAAAGCCAAAACTGTTGTCAAGGAAGATCCAGCTCCTAAATTCTTCAAACCGCGAACGATTTCTTTTACGCTTCAAGACAAAGTTACAGTTCAGTTGCAAAAAAATGGAACGAGAAGGGGTACTTAACGTCTGTCTGGGCAGCCCCAATTGTTCCTGTGCTCAAGCAAGATGGCCGCGTGCGCATATGAGGCGACTTCAATGTCACAATTAACGGTGACACCGTGCTTGAAAAGTATCCTGTGCCGCGAGTCAAAGACCTGTGGGCGAAACTTTCAGGTGGCCGGAAGTTTACAAAGCTGGACCTAGAAGACGCTTACCAGCAAGTAGAACTTGACATGGGCTCACAGAGGCTACTGACCATCATTACGCCTCAACGACACTTCCAGTACGCCAGGCTGCCTTTCGGAGTAGCTACAGGCCGGCCACATTCCAGAGAGAAATCAAAAACTTGCTACAGGACATGCGCCATGCGCCGGCCCTTGAATCAGCTACTTACAAAAGAAACTCCATGGAAGCGGACAATCGTAGAGGAACAAATTGCATATAAGAGAAAGTAAAGGTCTAGTGACTTCTGCACTGGTACTACATAATTTCTATTCTTCCAAGCAAGTCGTTCGCACTTGTATCGCTTCCCCATGCGGGATCTGAGCTGTTCTCGCAGGCAGATGTAAAACAAGGGGGAACATTCTATTTCTTTCACATCGAGAAGCCTTCTTTAAGCAGAAAAGAGTTAGTCAGCTGCATTAATAAGCCATTGCCTTAATTTTCGGCATTTCGAATTTTATTCAGCATCTCTGGGGCCCAGAGTTTGGAATGGTAACTAATCGCAAATCACCTCTAGGACATCTCGAGCAAGAGAACCCTACTCACGTCAGATCATCGCCGGGAATGATACGTTGAGCAATTACCCTGTCAGCGTACAAGTATATGCTTTGTACCGCTCTGGTATCAGCCACACCAAAGCGCTGAACTGGCTACCGCTTCCTAAAGAGCGCGGCACAGTACCCAAGCCTGCTGATATCTTCATACTTAAAGGTCATAACCATGACTTCTTTCGCCATCGCCAAAGCTACACATCGTGATCCGGTCTGGTCACACCTACGCTGTGCGGTCCTTACTGGTGACGAGCTACCAAAGGGTTGATTGGACGCTATATCAGAAGAAATGTACAGAGTTCAGCGTTCATGAGAACTGTGTCCTGCGAGGAACAAGAATCGTCGTGCATAAGGAACTAGAAGCAGAAGTTCTTGATCTGCTGCATGAAACTCACTTAGGCGCGAAAAAATATTATCAGTCACTCGGAGCCACGTCTAGTAGGAAGGACCCGACAGCAGCATCCCACAGAAAGTGCAACTCTGTAGAATCTGTCGGGAACACCAAAGAATCGCATGGAAGCGCAGTCTGTTCTGGGTGCGCAACCCCGTCCTAAGGACACGTCGGTGACCACTTTCAGCTTTCGCTTTCAGGCTCGTCCACTTACAATGCTATAACGGAGGAAAAAAAATCACAGACGATTACGATATTCGATAAGGCGAAATTTTAGCTCTACACTGGCCACCTTCCATCTCTGGCAGGTGGCGTGTCACGCTGCTAGCCAACCTCCAGGATCTTCCTGTAGAAGCCACCTTCCGGTTGGCTTATTCACGACCTCGCCGTGGCAGCTGCCGCTAGGCACTGCTACTACCTTCCACGGATGTCAGGCGGCAAGAAATACCGACATCTACGACTGCGAGGAGGAATCGACGAACAGGTGTCTAAGAGCTGGGCACTAAGTTTTCAACTTTCGTTCGAGGGTCCCGAAATATAGATATTGGGCTCTCAGCACGCATGTATATTTATATTTCTTTTCCAGCGCCACAAGTATGTGAAAGCGCATGAGCATTAAAAAAATTGTCAGGATTTTTCTCGTAGAGAAATACTGATCGTTTTCTAACTGTTCGTTTTCTAAGGATCACATAGCTGATGTTTCCCATAAGGCTAAATTTATTTCCGATTTAATACCTAATACGTGTCCGATTGGGACCCAAGATATTAAACCTATTTTTGGAAATATAGCTTGAAGCATGTTTCACCTCCGCCTCAGCTTGGCCCGGTATTGCACTGCCTCCGGGATCGGCCTGGGGCATTATAGCGCTCTTCTTTTCTATCCTATCCTGCTATCCTATCTTTCAACTCTCCTACTTTCAGCACATGGTCGCGATTGTGCCTCAGCTTGAGTCAATGGACAGGCCTGTGCACTTTCCTTTTCATTCTGCCTGACAACAACAGCAGCAGCAGCCAACAAGGCTTCGGACTTCATTTCAGATTTTCTGAGGAATTTATCTCTTTATTTGATCATTATGTAAACTCAAGACTAAACGATTTCTTCCTGGATTTTTGTGTGGTCTGTGCGGAACCAAAAGGTATGCATTCGTAGCAGTCTGTAATTGCGCCCAAAAAGGTGTAAAACAAGCTGGAAATTTTGTCGTTCTAAACATGGTTATAAACTACTTCTATCGACGCTGGAGAAGTAGCTATGATGTTTGGATTAAATTTCCAACAGAAAACAGGAAGATTATGGCTGTTCTTGTTTGTATTCTTTACCCGTGCAAAAAAACAAGATATCGGCAAGCGATCACTGAAGTCACACTTAAGAATGCCTGACTGAAGAAAACTACCTACATTAGATTTAGGCACACAGGAAAGCCGTTTCAGTCAACGTCATCCTCGTCGTGGCATTCGTACCCGTACAGCGGACAAACGTGCTGGCCCCCTGCGCGCACTGCTCGTATCAAGACTTGCTACGCGCAATCCTTCCCTCATCTCAACCCCCCCCCCCCCCCCCCCCCCTCTATCCCAAACTAAGAGGACTGGGAGGCGGCCCTGCTCGGCTGCCACGACCTTTCCTCTTACACTGCTCCACACTCGAGTCCCAAAGGGCTCTGGTAAACCGAACGTCAGACGGGGCCTCGTCGTGCGGTGTCCCGGACTAAGGATACCGACCATGCAGCGGGTTCTTCTGATCCCAAACTCTCTTTTTAAGCATTAAAGAAGTTTTTCGCCACCAACGCCACCACCGGCCCAACAAGCCATGGTCCTGCGTGCCGAGCTGCGGTACAGTCAAATGGCGTTATGGAATAGGGACCCCACCTAGTATTGTGAGGGAGGTTGCCCAGTAGGGGTCACCTCTTAAACAATTGACCTCTCAGTATGTGTAATAAATGCTTTTCATTATCACCACCACCTGTTTAGATGCAGCGCAAACACAAAAGGCGCCCGTGTGCTGTGCGATGTCAGAGTACGTTGAGGGTCCCAGGTGGTCGAAATTATGCGAAGGTTTTAGTCATGTTGTGTCCGCAAAACTTGCCTGAGAAATCGTTCATTTCTTCTTTCACTCCCTCCCTTATCCCTTCCCTTACGGCGCGGTTCAGCTGTCCAACGATATATGAGACAGATACTGCGCCATTTCCTTTCCCCAAAAAACCAATTATTAATTATTATTAATCTGTCCGCACGATGACGGCACTCCAGATGAATGTGAAAAAGTTTAATGATAATGACTATTAAATTAATGTGTTATATGCCGTGATGAAAAAAGATGTCGTCACACCATTGATTAGAAAAACAATTAAGAAATTGATTTACTGTATTTAACAAAATTGAGTTAATTAGTACAGCTGAAAATAACGAAAAGAAAAAAGGATGACGTCATCACTAATAAAGCAAAGCAATTAGTGGGTCCCGTGACAATGTTACTTTCAAAAATGAAAGTCGCGTGTCAAGATGATGACATCACACAAAAGTGATGATGTCACATCCCAGAGGAAGAATGATGTCAAGAGACGCGTGGCGGGCAAGTGAATAAACTTTGTTGCCATAATTGGAATTAATGAGACTTAGTGGGATGGTGGTGTAAAACATTTATTTGCACTATTTACAAACGATTTATTGCTTGGACCGAAAATGAAGGGCCCTGCCCTTGAACACAATGTGGTCGATTGTGGCTCTTGGATCCTCCCAGAGGGAACATTCGGGGGTGTGAGTAAAAGGGAATAAAACCGCTAGTAGTGCTGGGGTGGGAAAGGTGCGAGCTTGGAGTTGCTGCCAGATCGTCTGTTGTTTTTGCAGCGATGTGTGCGGCGATGGGTAAAGTAGACCTTCTTCGCAGTAGTGTAGCGTGATGTCGTGATATGTGATCAGCCGGTTTCTCGCGCTGCCTGGGTCTTTGGTATACGCCGCTCGTTTGACGTACTCTCGAGCAGCGGAATGGGCCACTTCGTTACCGGGTTTGCCCGAACGTGCCGGTACCTAGACTGCTTGGATGGGGCGAGGTGGTCGGGGGTAGGAGATGAGAATTTTATAGGCGGCAGCATGTACTATGTGCCCGCGGGCAAAATTTTGTATGGAGGTTTTGGAATCGCTCAGGGTAAGTGGGGCAGTGGATGACAATATGGCTAGCGCGATGGCTGCTTATTTGGATTCCATCGAGGTATTTGCCCTGATCGAGCTTGATGGTGTGTGTTTATGCTGTTGTAGAGTACGCTGAGAGCGTAAGCTGAGGGTTGGGAGTGCTCTGCGGCGTACACGTAGACTATGTCCGGTTCATCTTCATGTGCTTTGAGCAAGACGTGGGCGCGGGCTGCCCGTCGAGCCCGGTGGCGGACTGGATGCATGTTTTATGTAGGGGGTGAACTGTGAGATGGTTCCTGAGGGAATCTTGTGGGAGTTAATGGGAGGTGTACCGATCGGCAGGAGCTAGAGTGAGACTTTAATGTAGCGTCCAGTGGTAGTGGAAAAGTCTATCTGGAATATGTGGTGGGACCCGCCGCGGTGGCTCAGTGGTTAGGGCGCTCGACTACTGATCCAGAGTACCCGGGTTCGAACCCGACCGCGGCGGCTGCGTTTTTATGGAGGAAAAACGCCAAGGCGCCCGTGTGCTGTGCGATGTCAGTGCACGTTAAAGATCCCCAGGCGGTCGAAATTATTCCGGAGCCCTCCACTACGGCACCTATTTCTTCCTTTCTTCTTTCACTCCCTCCCTTATCCCTTCCCATACGGCGCGGTTCAGGTGTCCAATGATATATGAGACAGATACTGCGCCATTTCCTTTCCCCAAAAACCAATTATATATAATATAATATGTGGTGTGCTTCCACCAGCTCACTGAGCGTGTTGTGGACTCCCATGTGTAAGAGAAGAAAGGGGGGGTGAGTTTGGGAAGACTTAAGACCGTCCTATAGGCCCTATAGGTCTGATTAGTGCATCTACCTTTTAAAAATTGGTTTTTGAGGAAAGGAAATGCAGTAATTGGTGGACACCCGAACCGCGCCCTAAGGGAAGAGATGAAGGAGGGAGTGAAAGAAGAAAGGAAGAAAGAGGTGCCCTAGTGGAGCCATCTACCTTTTCTGTCTCCGTTTTGGTGAGGTAAGGGTAGCGCAGATAGTGTAGTATCCGGCTTGTCACGAATGCCTGCACTAGCCTTCAAAGCTTCCTGTTAGTACATACCGCGGTGTTTATTGGCTATGCATTTGAGAAATGGAATGATCTGCAGCATGGGTGGCAGTAAGTTTAAAGATAGTCTCCGTATTAAGTCCGTTCTAATGCAGGAACATGCCCAGTACGCGAAGCTGGTGCACTACTGACACCGGCTGTCGATTACACTGATGACCTAGGAGGTGTTATCCTTTTAACGTGGGTTGGGGTGGAGTAACCGGAGTTCGAACTTGGCTAAAGCGCAAGCGAGGCCTATGGAGGCCGCCCATTCCGCCACAACGTTCACTACTGCCTGAAGGGTTTCTTGCATGCTTCTAACATTTCCTGTGGTGGCCCACAGGGTAATGTCGTCCGCGTATTAAGAATGGGAGAGGCCCGGAATTCGTGTTTGTTAAAAATAAAAGGGGATAGTGCAGACCCTTGAGGTATTCCTTTATTACCAAGAGGGAAAGGGGAGGACTGCAGTAAAAATTAGGTGGTGATAGTGGTTTTTTCTTATTAAAGTAATAGTAAAAAGGAAGGAAAATATTTATGCTAGCCCCGGCATCTGCCATCGATACTGAAGTACCTGAGCTGGGGCAGCGGAAATATAGGACAGCAGACGGAATGGAGAAATGAAATGAAAGAGGAAAATTGGTTTTTGGGGA
The DNA here is from genome assembly GCA_030143305.2 of Amblyomma americanum. Taxonomy (NCBI): domain Eukaryota; kingdom Metazoa; phylum Arthropoda; class Arachnida; order Ixodida; family Ixodidae; genus Amblyomma; species Amblyomma americanum. The sequence goes on along the minus strand of JARKHS020008991.1, from coordinate 13,698 downwards.
AAGGAAATGGCGTAATAACTGTCTCACATATCTCGATGGACACCCGAGCCGCGCCGTAGGGGAATGTTAAAGGAGGGAGTGAAAAAAGAAAGGAATAAAGGGGGGCCATAGGGGAGGGAACCGGAATAATTTTGACCACCTGGGGATCTTTGAGAATAATTTCTACCACCTGGGGATCTTTGACCACCCGCCGCCCACGGTGGCTCAGTGGTTAGGGCGCTCGGCTACCGATCCGAAGTTCCCGGGGTTGAACCCGACCGCGGCGGCCGCGTTTCGGTGGAGGCGAAACGTTAAGGAACTGTGTGCTGCGCGAAGTCAGTGGTCGAATTTTTTATGGCGGAAGGGCACATGCTGCCAAAAACCGCCATGGCACAAGGTATTTTCGCTTGCTCAAGGGGGGGGGGGGGGGTCAAAGATCAATTTCCCAATCATTTCACCTTTTAAGCCGAGAAACAGGCCAGGGGAAGCTTGTACCCATTGTATCCCAGGCTGGTACCCGGTGGCACTGGGGATCAAACCCCTTACCTCCTGCTTGCGAGGCGGAGGATGAAACACTCGGTCACCGATGCGGACAGGGAACGACTGAAAGACAGATTGGAAGAAGCAGGATAGAAAGAGGTGCCGTAATTTGGGATCTAACGTTCAGTGGACCCGCCACGGTGGCTAGTGGTTGAAGCGCTCGGCGACTGAGCCGGAGTTCCCGGGTTCGGAACCGGCCTGTGGCGGGTGTGTTTAGCTGGAGGCGGAACTCAAAAATTGACCTGAAGCTGAGGCAGCGATCGATTATCGAGCGTTATCGCACCTAACATAGTTCGCCGGTTCGAATCCCTGCCGCGAACTACTATAATTTAGTAAATTTATGCTGGACGAAATCTGAAACCGTATGCACCCTCCCGAACACACTGCGACAAACGGTTGAGCCGCAATGTTCATATGAATATTCGTAAAGACGCGGAATTGGGAACACCTAGGGCGCCGGTTCGAACACCTGCCGCGAGCTAGGCTCTAAGTTAACTAGCAAGTTTATATTGTAATTCGCTGAATTTTGTGACACATCCGGAACATTGTGCGGCATACGGTTGGTCCACAAATTTTCCACAAATGTCGGAACTAAGTGGTATGACTTTGACGCCTGCCAGACGGACATATATACCGGATCGACATCGGTTAGTTGCCCGGGCTCCTTCTAACTGCGGGTATCTGTTGCCAAACCGTCGTCGTCGTCGCTTCAAATGACGGGGTTGTTCCGACGCGTGTACTTTCTTTTCAATCTTTCCTCCATCTCCTTAAACTCTCCCACTGTCTTCACGTGGCAGCGATTGCGGCTGAACTTGAGCCAGTGGGCAGGCCCGTGCACCTTTCATTCTTCCTGCAGTCGCAACGACAACAATTAACACTTCTTTTTAGGCGAGTTGGTGCATACTTGATTTGAAGAAAATAGCGCCAGAGCATGCAAACCACGAAAAGACAAGGACGAGACACAACGACAAGTTGGCAATTGTGATACTCGGGCATGACGTTGACCGCCTGTTACTTCTCAATATGTGACCACCTCGGTTACCATGGCAACCAGTGGGGTACAATGTCGTTGTCTCGGAGGCTACTATCTTAGATTCTATCCGTGGAATGAGCATAACTCGGATGCTCCAAACGCTCAAAAGGCTGCTGCGTGCAATGAAAGTGCACATTACAGATTATCATGCGGTCGGAAATGCTCCAGAGGCCTCTACTACGGCAGGTGGTGGTAGTGGTTTTTTTAAAAATAATATTAAAAAGGAAGGAAAAGATTTTTGCTAGCCCCGGCATCTGCCATCGATACTGAAGCACCTGAGCTGGGGCAGTGGAAATAAAGGATAGCAGGCAGAATGGAGAAATGAAATGAAAGAGGTGAGGGGACAGGAAGAGAGGATAGGGGGAGAAGTAATATGTACAAACTATTTACACAATAAGAAATGTGTCCAGGTTGTGCGCGTGATTAGTTCATTTTAGAGGAATTAAATCACACACGCACACAACACTGTGATGGTTACAACTGGATTGGGGCGTCCAGTTATTAATCGTTCAAGGTAGAATTCGCGGAGCGTTCGGTCACTGCGTGTAACTAGCTGACGGAGAACAGACGGGACGTCAAGCCTCTACTACGGCACCTCTTTCTCTTTTCATTCCGCCTTCTTGCCTCCCCACGACGCGGTTTAGGTGTCCACTGAGAAGAGAGACACCGCGCCTTCCAATTTTCAAAAACCACCGTCCTGCAGAGCATATTTTTTTTGCAGCAAAATATGCGCAATTTTAGAGGGTAGTTTAAATAGTTTACATAACTTTCATATGCTTAACGAACGGAAATGTGCTGCACCAGAGTGCGCTTTCTTTTTGAGAAGCTACGGCATTTTTTTTCGCGATTTTAGGATGAAAACTTAGTACAATTGCTTTTGTCCTTAGCAGTGGCGTTCGCGGTGATTTTTTTCAGATCGCGGCCTCAAATAACAACAGTATGCGTGTTTCCTTCGGAAGCTGAAAGCGAGTTTCATTCTCCGTTAATAATGCGAAACCATTAGATGGCTCAATCGGTAAGCTACCACTCAATATCAAGGTCATGCCCGCAAGAAACTGCAGTACATGTCGGCGATACATGATCCGACAAGTAAGGTGATGAGATGATGATTTAGCATCATTCTTTATAGCTAATTACATATATCATTAACATTTATAAATGCAACTAGGTTGCGCCAAGACTATTTAGTATAATTATTCTCGTATAATTATGATGCTATACTCAATCACGTGTAAAAGGTGTAGTGTGACGTCACCCAGGTCACGTGACAAGTAACACGACAATTCCATTCCATTCCTAAAACTTTTATTTCCATCAGATATGGAGACCCCCTATTCCCTACCCCTGGCGCACCGGCCTAGGGGCAGGGGCCGGGGCCTCCGCGACTAGATGCAGGCAAAGAGTTGCTGGCTCTTCGCGGCCTCTACCGCCAGATGGATGGCTTTCCTCTGCATGGCGGGGTCCGCGCTTTGCAGAAGGGTCTCCCAGGCTTCTCTACTATTTATTCCTTCATTGACCCCTGGGGAGTGTGTGCACTGCCAGATTATGTGGTCGAGGGTCCCCCTCTCCCCGCATTCCTTACATTTATCGTCTATGTCTTCGTCTTTCAGGACGTGTGATGCCCATACCGGATTTATGTAATTTCCTGCTTGTAATCTGCGCCAAGTTGCTGCCTCTCTGTTTCCGAGCTCTTTGTCCGGTGGAGGGACAGTTATTCGCTGTAATCTGTAGTTTTCTATTATCTCCGTGTATGTCTGTAGTCTCTCGTCAAGCTCCTTGCAATCGGGCGGCTCTGCTCTTGCCCGGAGGTAGAGATCTCGGGCTAAGAGGTGCGCCGCCTCGTTGCCTGGAACTGACGTGTGAGTTGGTGCCCATATGAGGCTAATTTTCCTATCAATTTTCCTTCCAACTAGTATTCGCACCGCTTCTGGTGCTACTCTGCCCCTTCCGTAATTGTAGATGGCTGTCTTGCTGTCGCTTATTATGTAACATGCCTTGGTGCCTACGCAAGCAAGCGCTATTGCTACTTCTTCCGCTACCTCTGGATTGCGGCTGTGTGTTGTTGCTGCCGAGATTGCTTTACCTTGGCTATCTACTACCGAGGCTACTGCTGCTCCCAGTTTGCCGCTCGCCGCATCTGTGTATGCCACTGTCAAGTAACACGACAACGATGTAATGTGACGTCATTACATCGTTGTCTCCAAAATCTCGTCAGCCTGGCAGCCGAGGCTGTGACCGACCAACGGCACCGTCCCCGGAGCCCAACCCCCGGGCCCTCGGCATAGACAGAGGCCCACGGGGAAGCAGGCTACCTTTGGCTAAATAAAGTTGACTGACTGACTGATGAAGGCGTAGATCAAAACCCAGCTTTGGCATCCCTCGCTGTCCACAATGTGGTGACAGCGCTGCCACCTACCTTTTTCTCTTTCTTCCTTTCTTCTTTCACTCCCTCATTTCTCCATTCCCCTACGGCGCGGTTCAGGTGTCTAACGATATGTGAGGAAGATACTGCGCCATTTCTTTCCCCAAAAACCAATTATTATTTTTATTATTGCCAAATACATTCGCATCAAACTTTTTTAGCAACCGTTGGTGGCACGCGTTTAGGTAGTGAATAGGATTTCCCTGTGTATATAATTTAATGAGGCTAGCTTGCGACAGGGGTTCGGACCGATAACATATTCACCTTCAATTGCGTTCTTTGAAGGGGCGAAACGCTAAGGCGCCCGTGTGCTGTGCCATTTCTTTCCCCAAAAACCAATTATTATTTTTATTATTGCCAAATACATTCGCATCAAAGTTTTTTAGCAACCGTTGGTCGCACGCGTTTCAGGTAGTGCCATAGGATTTCTCTGTGTATATAATTTAATGAGGCTAGCTTGCGACAGGGGTTCGGACCGATTACATATTCACCTTCAATTGCGTTCTTTGATAGGGCGAAACGTGCTGTGCGATGTCAGTGCACGTTAAAGATCCCCAGGCGGTCGAAATTATTTCCGAGCCCTCCACTACGGCACCTCTTTCTTCCTTTCTTCTTTCAGTCCCTCCTTTATCCATTCCCTTACGGGGCGGCTCAGGTATCCGCAGATATATGAGACAGATACTGCGCCATTTCCTCTCCCCCAAAACCAAATATTGATATTATTGAGGCACTGGAGGGGTGAATCGATTTGTCAGATGTGACGCCTACTGCGCCTTTTTTTCCTCAACAACCTCTATCCTCAAAATACTCGCTTTCTCATTCCCCAGGTAAGCATAATATTATTAATAATAATAATAATAATTGGTTTTTGTGGAAACGAAATGGTGCAGTATTTGTCTCATATATTGGTGGACACTTGAACCGCGCCGTAAGGGAGGAAAAAAGGAGCGAATGAAAGAAGAAAGGAAGAAAGAGGTGCCGTAGTTGAGGGCTCTGGAGTAATTTCGACCACCTGGGGATCTTTAACGTGCACTGACATCGCACAGCACAACCTGATACCGGGGCCACACAAAAGCTGTGCTCGCCTTGGATCTCTCCAAGGTCGTTGATCGCCTAGACCATCAAGCGGTCATGGCGGCGCTCTCCCCCTTGAACATAGGTGAACGTATGTACACCCATATTCAAGCATTCCTTACTAACCGCACGGCCGAAATTCCCTTCGGTCCCCACTCATCCCGCCCATACACCCTTAGTGGGGTTGGCACCTCCCGGGGATGTCCTCTCCCCGTTTCTCTTCAGTGTCACACTCATCCCCATTGCCCACAAACTACAAACTATCCCTCACCTTCGGCATACACTCTATGCTGATGACATCACTCTATAGACCACCCATGGCAGTGATGGAGTCAGAGAATAATCTGCCGTCGGCAGCTACCCTCACCCAAACACATGCGCGGAGTATCGGAATGTCATGCTCTCCGCAGAAGTCGGAGCTCCGCATACTCCGCCCAACAACCCGACACTGCGCCACAGCCCCCATAACCGTGACACTGGAAAACCGGTACATCCAGGAAGTACACACTTTCCGGGTACTGGGCCTCCACATCCAGAACAACAGGAAAAACACTCTCACCATCCAGAAATTAAGCAGACGGCGGTGTCGATATTCCACCTAATCCGTCGAGTTTCTGGACACCACCGAGGCATGAAAAAGCATGACCTATGTCGTCTCATTCATGCCTTCATCCTCAGCCGCTTTCTCTTCAAGCTCCCCAACCTGAAACTCCAGGGCACAGAAATATCCATCCTGGATGCCATCATCCGAACAGCATTTAAGACAGCACTACACCTTCCCCTAAATACCTCATCCGAAACACTTCTCCAGCTAGGCCTACACAACAAGATAGGTGAACTTATCGAGATACACCGACAGACACAATACATACGTCTCGCGAGAACCACCACCGGCAGACACATCCTACCCACCCTCGGCATCAGGATACTAGCCACGGATCTCACACAGTTTCAGGTCCCCCACCACATTCACAGCGAACTACTTATTAAACCTCAGCCCAAAAACATGCACCTCACCTACCACGAACCTCGCCGCAGAGCTCGCACACGGGCGGTCCACAAACACTATGACATGGAACCGGATGCCGTGTGGGTGGATGCCGCATGCAGTCGAGGACGCGGTTGTAGCCGTCACGAACCCCTCCCTATAACCGATTGCCACCCTTCACATATCCCCCACTACCACATCTGAGGAGGCTGAAGAGCCCGCTATTGCCCTAGCCATCACGCGCACGGAGGCCCCGTATATGCTATCGGACTCTAAAACTGCCATACTAAATTTCACCCGTGGTAGAGTTCACGTCCCTGCACTTGGCATACTGAACTCTCTCGCCGTACACCAGCCTCGCCACATAGAGCTCATATGGGTGCCTGCCCACTCCGAGAATCCCGGAAACGAGGCTGCCAACGCTCTAGCCCGAGGTTCCCTCAACCGGGCACCGGCGGCCTCCGATCTGGGTTCTCACGGAAGCGCATGCATTTATTCACTGAACTGACGCAGGCCTGCAAAGCCGAGCGTCGGCTGTACCCCCACCCCATTCCTCCCAAGACAATTATCACCAGACACTTTGGAGGCCGCTCCAAACACGCACCTTACCCTCCACCTATATACGCTCGCGCTATCACCAAGTCTACACAAACCCCGCCTGTACCCTCTACCACCACCCCAAAGCCACTCTCGATCATATCTTTTTCCTCTGCCCGGCGGATCCTCCCCCGCGGGGCATGGAGTACCTTACCACTTGGGAGGCTTGGGAGACCTTACTGCGCTCCCAGGACCCGGCTCAGCAAGCCATCGCCACAGGCCGGGCGGCCAGTATCATAAGCCTCAGGGACATGAACGTTTTAGTGCAGTGGGGCTGTGCGGGGGCCCAAAGACCAGCGCGTCCTAAACTCCGCTGTGTCTAATAAAGTTTCCACGACCACCACAGCACACGGGCGCCTTAGCGTTTTTCCTCCATAAAAACGCAGCCGCCGCGGTCGGGTTCGAACCCGGGAACTCCAGATCAGTAGCCGAGCGCCCCAAGCACTGAGCCACTGCGGCGGGGGCCACGTAAGCAGACATCTTTATCTTTTCGCTTACACTACAAACTTCCTCCCTTCCCTCTGGGCGTGGTTGAGGTGTTCACCGATATGTGAGCCAATTACTGCGCCTATCGTTTCCTGTAAAATCACAATCACGTAAGCAGACGTAAGTGCTTTCAGAATTTTCTAGACTGTCTCATCCTTACCCGCCGCGGTGGCTCAGTGGATAAGGCGCTCGTATACTGAGCCGGAGTACCCGGGTTCGAACCTGAGCACGGCGTGTTGTCTTTGTGAGAAGAACTTCGTGTGGGAGAGCGAATCGAATCGTGCGACGGTGAATAATTCAGGAAACAGTGACGACTCGGAGGCGTATTCTTTAACAGACAAGGAAAACTGTAATTACTTTACGGATACACAAAGAGTGGTCAGACGGAACACCCGACACAAACGTCTCTCTTCTTTGCCGTCTAAAAGGTCACTGTCTTGCCGAGAGTCCGAGGGGCCCGGCCGCTTTCAGCTGCATCCGGCCGTTCCGCTGCCCAACTCGCCTCCCGGGCGCCGTCGTCGCAACCCGATCCCGGGCCAGACACCGGCGCTCCAAAAACTGGGAGTGTCCCGCACTGCTCCGGTCCCCAATGGCACCCCGTCGCGCACACGTGCGAAGGAAACACACACACACACACAAAACTCAAAGGAGGGCACACGGGCGACGAGAAACACAGGCAGTAGTAAACGATGCCGTTCGTGGAAGACGCACTCTCCCTTTCCCCCAAAAAAAGACAGAATACACAACACGGCGGCCGCATTTCGACGGAGGAAAAACGCAAAATGCGCCCGTGTGCTGTGCGATGTGGGCGCGATTAAAGATCCTCGGCTGGTCAATTATATTTCGGAGACCTCCAGTAAGGCACCTTTTTCTCCCTTCTTTCAGACCCATCTTCCTCCCTTCCCTTACGGCGTGGTTTCGGTGTCCACGGACGTGAGACGATTACGGCGCCATTTCTTCTACTCAGAAAACAAACTTCCAAGTTTCTCATCCATGACGGAGAATACGACCCCGTTTTTCTAATTGCAAGCACAGAGTGTTCGCCAGTCAGAGACACAAACTCTGCGGATTCGAGGGTAACCCGCCCCCTAGAAACATTACTGCCATTAGTATCTGCGTTGCGTATTATTGGCGTTCGCTTGGCGGGGCTAGCGCAGGTAAGCGGAAAACGAAATGGGACAGCCTGTCTAATACTCCTGTCATACGGCCAGCTTCAATGGTCATCAAGTCAAGGGCCTTCGAAATTCACAATCGCCATCCAACTCGAAGGAGTTGTGCCGCTGCTACATGGCAAATCTCAATTGCTATTGAAATGGTACTCGTGTCTTACGCCAAGCTTGTGTGGCGCCTCAATGGCTACTTTGGATGTTTCACAAATAACAAAAATATGATAAATATATACTAAATGCTGAAATACACGCATACGCACATGTCGTTTAAAACCCCTTTAATTGCACGTACGCGACGGACGCCGCGCGTTGCTCCTAGCGCCATCTACTGACAGATTCAGGCACTGCTGTAGTCATAGAGTTTCTTACTATAATAGTAAGAAACTGTAGCCCCCCCCCCCCCCCCCACATCAATCACCCCTTCCTCTACACGAGAGGACTGGGAGGTCACTATGCTCGGCTGCCAGGAACTATCGGCCCAACAGGCCCTGGTTCGGAGGACCTGCGCAGCGGTCAGGACCAACGGCGTCCCGGAATGAGGGACTCTGCCTTGTATTGTAAGGGGCGAGACCAACTAGGGGTCTCTACCCGAGCACCTCTCTGTATATATAGCTAAATAAACGCTTTTCACCACCACGATCACTACGGCACCTCTTTCTTGCTTTCTTTTTTCATTCCACCCTTTATCCCTTCCTTTATGGCGTGAATCGCGTGCCCACCGAGATATGTGAGACAGCCACCGCACCGCCGTTTCCTGTCGCTAAAGAAACAATTTCAACACTCGGGGCGGCATAAAAGTCAGAGGGCACGCACACACAATGAATAAAAAAAAAACCGGAGTATAGGCCGGCTAACCAAACCAAGGCCTTTGGCATTCGAGAGAGGGGCGCTTCCGCTCCGCCACAACAACTTTTTTCTTTATTCCATGCAAATAGTGCCTAAAAGAAAAGTCTAAGCAAGCTTACGCCAAAAAAACAATAGGCCACCATACCCCTGCATGACCCTTCTTTCCAAAACATCAAAAGTCGGGGAGGCACACTCATGCATCCAGATAGGGGAGCCAACTAGCCGTCTCTTGAAGGGCAGCATATGCTACCCGCACTAAGCCACATTGTTTACAAAACAAAGATTTCTACGGCCGTGGTGATTCCGCATGGCGGTCCATCATGCGGCTCTTCAAGAGACTAAATAGTCCCAGCAACATAAATAGATCATATCGCACAACACACTTTTTCTCCACTGGCAAAAAACAGATACTGTAGGGTGTGATGTCAATGTCCTTCTTAATTGTCCGTTGTAATATATCCCAGACGAACACAGCATCAACGCACAAAATAAAACAATGGTCAATTGTCTCTGATGTACTGCACAGGCGGCAGTTCACCAACCATGGCACAAGCATCTCGTTAGCATGCAGCCATGTCTTCCAGGCAGCGTAGACGTGTGCAGTTTAAAGAAGAATGTTTTTGCAGCAGAAAGAAATGCACGTTCGCCTAACACGTTTTAAAACACTGGTGTCAAGGAACTCCAGAAAAGGTTGCCGACACAATGGTAGAGGGAACAAATACTCTGTCAGTGCCTGAGTCATCTCCCTTCTGGAGAGGCTATACAGGTAGTCTAAAGAAAAGCGCACAGTGAGGAAATTGAAGGTGTCAGCAACTTCCTTAAAGAATCTCCATAAAGGCCCCTCACGATTGCGTCCAGTTGGTGCCAATAGGAAAGCAAATAAGCACTGAGACGCCTAATAAGCACAGCTACTAAAAATGGGTGGTTTGTGTCGCATGTGATAGGAAGTTTGAAATAAAAGTATGAACTAAAAAAGTTTGGAGAAGAGGATGAGGATGACGATAAGCATGACGTGCATTAACCCAAGAATAAAGAAGATGAAGGATTCGGTGAGGTGGAATGAGATGATTGCTGGAGAAGAGAAGACGAAGACGACGACGACAAGGATGACGTGAACCAAAGCCAAGGTTATAAAAGATCGAGAAGGGATAGCGTGCCACGGGAGGGGGGGAGGGGGGGAGGAGAAGAGAGAAGCGGAGGTTCCGGCGGGTCAGCAACACCTCGGATGGAAGAGAGCAACGCCGGCTACCGCTCCGGTGATCTCGAGTTCAACAGCGTCGCACCGTAGACTTCCGGCTGTTCCTGAGCCCGTTCCGGGGAGTCAACGGCTGATGCCATCACCTGCTACGGCCAGGGGTGCCTCCAGCGCTGTTACCACTAATCCGGATGGTGCCCACCACGCCAACATTACCAGCATCACCTCCAAGGGCACTTGGACCGAGAGCTCGTATGACGCCGCCAACGAAGCCTCCAGCGATGGCAGCTTGAGCACTTCGAAATCCACCTCGACGCCGGTTATCTGGATGCCACTGACGGGACACATGCAACACTTCGCCAGCACCGAACCGTGAGCCCGAACGCCGAACGCTAGTAGACTGGGTGTTCCTGGGTCGTGTTTATTGGTAGACTTTGTGTTTTGTGTTAGTTCTGTTGGTTAGTTTTCTTTGCTACTTTTTATTTCACGTAGGGTGTATTCATTGTGCGTCTCTGTGGGTAAACCTGTCGCCTAGTCCATTCTCTCGGCCCGAGTGTTCTCAGGGGATCCGGGGCGTTTGGACGATTTGAAAAAGAAAATAATAATAAACAAGATGATGCATGAATAAGCGAACAAGGCCGATTCCATAAGACTCTAGAGAAAGAAATAAGCTATCGCGACGCATGGGTTCTCGTCGGGAACGTGATACGAATGTACCAAATATTCTGTGCATCACCTGCACTTCCTTCCTCGCACAGTGGAGAACCTGCAGGACATAGGCGAGTTTTGCAAATAAAAAAATGTTGCAGACTTGAGCCCGAACAAACGCTGACAGTTCGCTACCCATCCAAGCATGGGTTTGTCGCCTCATGGAGACTATCTGTGGATCCCAGTAGGCTCCACTGTTCTGAATTTGGTGAAGAGGAATTCCTAGGTAGTGAAGGGTCCCGTAGTTCCAGCTTATTCCACCATAATGACTTGGCGTTGTACCCCAATGGCCCAACCAAAACCCCTTAGATTTATTTAGATTAAGAGCCTCACCTGATGCCTCACAAAACTTTTAAGTAAAATGTAATGCCCCAAACACACTGTTTTTGTCAGAACAAAAGAGGGCGACTTCATCTGCACAGTCCAAAATCTTAATTTCACATTGACCATTGAGAAATCATGGAAAGTTGCGCAGTTAATATTACTGAGGCAAAAAGGTTCAAGATTTAGGGCAAAGAACAAAAGCGATAATGGACAGTCTTGGCGAACAGATAATTTCAATGGAATAGGTTTGGTTAGCTCTTGGTTAACAATTAGCCTTTTATTGGACTCATTATAAGACAGTCTTATGCGCCTAAGCAAAACATCTCCAATATTTGCATGCTCTAAGACCTCAAACAAGAAACCGAGACGAACTTTATCAAAGGCCTTGGCAAGGTCAATCTGAATTAGAGATACTTGTGCGGTATCATTTGATACTGTCTCCACTACTGAACGTGCAATATGAATAGGAGTTGGGTGCTGTGTCCTCTGATACCGCAGACCTGATGCGTGCCTATCAAGTGAGCGACAACTATTTGCAGACAATTGCAAAGAATCTTTGCAAAAAGTTCGTAATCTTCATTACAGGGGAAGATTTAGCGATATCCCTCAACTGCTTTAAAGCGATTTGTGTCTGTGCTTTTTGGAATTAATATAGTATGCTCAGAATAGAAAGTGGGGGGGGGGGGGCAAAAACCAACATCGTAAGATGCCAGGAAAACCTGCAACAACACAGGTGCTATGCAAGTGGAAAATGTTTTATAGAACTCGCTAGTAATGCCATGTGGCCTAGGAGATTTCTAAGCTGTCTGGTAAGAAATGTCAGATTTAATTTCATCCAAAGTGATAGGCCCCTCCAGTACAGCACGCTGCTGATCGTCAAGTCACTGCAAGGCTTCGAATAAGTGACTGTAGTCTGATGTCACATTTGTGCCCGCACAACCACCAAAGAGCTTCCGATAATAGTCAAAGAAAGCCTCAATAATACCAGGTCCGATGCTCTATTTGCAATCACCATACTGAATTTCCAGTGTTTCTTTAGCAAAAGCAGTCTGCCATTCATCACTCAGAGCCCGACGAGATGGTTGCTCATTCAGTAACCTACGGGTCCTAGATCTTATGAAGGCTCCTTTTTATCTTTCGGTTTCAAACTGCTGAAGCTGTGCTTTTACAGGAGGGATATCTTCTACATAGGCACTTGAACTAATCCCTGCCCATGTAGCTCAACCAAAGTACGGCCGAGCTCTCGAAGGTGATGTCTCTTCAAATACGCGATTCTTGCTGAGGGTTCAGTATGGATGTTTTTGTTCCTTGTTTAAATGAGTCCCATTTTTGCAAAACTGAGGGATCACTGCGTGACCATGGGTCTTTCAAGCAAGTATACATACAGCACGTCTGAAGACTTCTTCTGAGAGCAGGCAGCTATTCAGCTTCCACAGTTCCCATCGAGGACGGCGTATGCGCCGACTTTACCTCTATATCTGAAGAGACACCATGCAGTGATCACTGAAGAATACGGGCAGCGCCCAGTAACGAAAAGCGCTTGTCACCACCTGTGCAATGCTACACGACAGTAATCTCCAGTGTGTTGGCCAGGAATAGCATGCACCCACCTGATAAGCATCTCGAGTGATTAACGATAACATCGAATTCTGAAAAAGAAGCTCGACAGCAGCTTCAGTCTCATCATCAGAGGACAGCTTGGTTTCCTGGATGGCTGCCACACTAGCACCTCATTTCTTGAAAAGATTCCTTAACTGATGTTGCTTGCTTTCGACGGTTACACAAACCCCTAATGTTAAGGGCAGCGACCTGAAATGCTGCGACGCCTGCCATTTTTGGTGCTTGTCTTATTGAAGGCCATCCCCTGTACTGGGGTGGCAGGCCTGCAAATCGGCGGCCTGTAGGGCAGACATCGCCCTTAGTTTTGAGGTAACCCTTCCCAATGCCACCACACCCTGCAGGTTCCTTCTGCTCATCGCCATCTACACACACCTCATCATCTGCAGGACGTTTCAAAGGTGCGCTGCTGTCTATCGCCTTTTCTGAGACAGCCAAGGGTTCGGTCCATGAAGCCGAGTGGACCACGCCGCTCGCAACCACGCTGACAGCCGACGAGGCACCGGACATTCTAGAAGCTGACACTTATGGCGACATACTGCTGCACTCCGGTGACGAAGGGACATCGCCGGCGCAGAAGGCATGTCGCACATTCACTGGCTGAAGTGCTTCCACTGTCTCTACAGAAGGGGTGTTCTGCTCTCGTGATTCCTAGGTGACAGGTGGCTCCTGAGCAGCAAGCACAGGACACAAAGTAGCAGACTCGGGCACAACCGGGTT